>WBNM01011413.1:0-11087 GCA_013399055.1 Ramphastos sulfuratus | reverse complement strand
AGCCCCTTTAGGCACTGGAAGGCAGTTCTAATCTCTGGGTTTTGCTGGCATCGTGCTAGGTGACCCAGGAGGGTATAGGGCTGACAGAACCACTGAGCAGGTGTCTGTTGCTCCTCATCTGAGAGGAAGGCTCCCCCATTCAGCATCTATCCACCCAAACCCATTCCCGTGCTCCCCTAGTGAGGAGGGAACTGGGGGCTGGCTCCTGTTTGGATGCTGTTTACGTCTGGTTGGCAGCACAGAGGTGGAAAGGAGCCAAGTGTTGGGTGGAGATGACAGTTAGGGAACAGATGTCTGCTGTTTCCCAACACGTTTTGCTGGTGTGAGAGGATCCTGAGCTGCTGGAGCCCTGCTGAGCAGCTGGCTAATTGCAGACCTTTGCTCCTCTCCTTTGCTGCTCTTTTAGCTGCCTTGCCAAGGCTCTTGTTACCTACTTGCCTTTGCAGCCTGGCGAGCAGAGAGCTGGCTCTGGAGTTCAGTGGTGCCCATGGAAGGAGGCAATCCCTCCTGCAAGGGTTGGTTAGCTCCAGCAGTGCTGGAAGCCTCCTGCCCTCCCATTCCTCAGAACGGGCACTGTGCAGATGCTTGCTACGGGCTGCTGGGCAAGGCAGGGCACATGTGGGGATCCATTTACCCCTGACCCCGCCATGAGGGCTCTGGTTTCTTGCATGTGATGCCTGTGCATGCCCAGGAGGAGGCAGAACCAAGGCATGCCAGCTGGCAGCTCCTTGGCAGTGTGTCTTGTACTGGAGCAGCAGCAAAGCCCAGGGCCTCCCCGGGAGGGCACTGGTGCCAGTTTGGGCAGGGCGGTTGCAGAAAGGCACTCGCTGCGCTCAGGAGGAAGCTCTGCAGCCCTGCAGAAGAGCTTGGCAGGTTCTGCAGGGTGTTGCTGGTTGGCCTGGATGTGAACTTGTCTGTGCTGTTGTCTGAGATGCTCTGCTGAGCAGGTACCTCTTTAAACTTGGCTGTAAACTTGGGCAGGTGATGGAGCTTGGTTTCAGTAAGCAAAGAAGCCTCATGCAAAGTGCTGGGGGAGTTGGTTCCCAGCCCTCCACAAGCTCTCAGAGTCAGAGAATCACAGGAATGTTTGGGTTGGAGGAGGCCTCCAACATCATGCAGGCCAACCCTCAACCCAGCACCACCCTGGCCACTAAACCACGGCCCCAAGTGCCATGGGCACACCTCCAGCCATGAGCACTCCACCACCTCCCTGGGCAGCCTCTGCCAGTCCCTCACCACTCTTGCAGCAGAGAAATTTCTCCTCCTCTCCAACCTAACCCTTCCCTGGCATCGGGCAGCCTTAATCTGTCACAGAAAGAGCTGAGGTTTGGTGCTGAGCAGTTCTTCTGGAAGGATCTGTAAGCCTGAGAGTTATGGCAGCTGCTGACAGTGTGGGCAGTTGATAACAATAAAATGCTGCTTTGGTCTTTTAAAGGAAGCTCAAAAAGCTTCCAAACGGCCACAGGAGAGCTTAAAGCAGCTCAGGCATCAGCCCTGCTGCCAGCACCTAGGTCCTGTCTCCTCTACCAGCCCCCAGACTGGCAGGTAGCTCAGCACCACAGCTGCTCTAGAACCATAGAATTGTTTTGGCCACCAAGGTCACCCAGGCCAACCACCAACCCAACCCCACCATGGCCACTAAACCACAGCCCCAAGTGCCATGGGCACACCTCCAGCCATGGGCACTGCACCACCTCCCTGGGCAGCCTCTGCCAGTCCCTGACCACTCTTGCACCAAAGACATTTCTCCTCCTCTCCAACCTAACCCTGCCCTGGCACAATTTCAGGCCAGTTCCTCTCCTTCTCTGCCCTGAGCCCAGGCAGCAGAGCCCAACCCCCAGCTGGCTGCAGCCTCCTCTCAGGGAGCTGCAGAGAGCAATGAGCTCTGCCCTCAGCCTCCTCTGCTCCACACTGCACACCCCCAGCTCCCTCAGCTGCTCCTCCACAGACCTCTCCTCCAGACCCTTCCCCACCTTTGCTGCCCTTCTCTGCACCTGCTCCAGACCCTTAATGCCCTTCTGGAGCCACAAAACCTGAGCCCAGCACTCAAGGCCTTGGACTGATGGTTGGACTGAATGATCTTCGAGGTCTTCCCCAGCCCTCCCAGCTCTGTGGTTCTGGGATCTGTGACTCTTTCCATGTTGGCATTCAAGTGGTCACAGAGATTTGTCCTTCAGCTTTGCAGGGCTGAAGTGCTCAGCTCCTGCTGCCTTTGTAGGACCTGGGTTTGAAAGTGGCTTTGAGCTTTGTAGCTGGGAATGAAAGAACTTCAGCTGTGCCTGCTTGTTAGCAGGCAAGTCAGGGGCTTGGTTTCCCTCCTGGTTTGGCTCCACTGTGGAATTTGGGGATTCCTTTGGCTTCTTCGGGATTGCTGTTGCAGGGCAAACTGCCTCCAGCTGGTGTGTGAGGCTTCCTTGCACTGTGCCAGCCGCACCTCAGCGATCTGCTGGGGAGGAGGAGCCAAGAGCTGCCAAAGAGCCACCACTGGGATGCTGCAAGTGCATTGTCTGGGCAAATCCAGCTCACACCAAACAACTTTCTCCTCCTGCTCACATGGAACCTCCTGAGTGACACTTTGTGCCCACTGCCCCTTGGCACCACTGACAAGAGCCTGGCCCCAGCCTCTTGCCCCCCACAGCTCCTTCAGCTCTTGCTGAGCATTGCTCAGCTGCCCTCTGGGGCTGCTCTTCTGCAGGCTCTCAGCCCCAGGGCTCTCAGCCTTTGCTGCTCCCAGAGCTGCTCCAGGCCCCTCAGCAGCTTTGCAGCCTGCCCTGGACTCTCTCCAGCACTTCTCTGTCTCTCTGCAACTGGGGAGCCCCGAACTGGCCCCAGCACTGCAGATGAGTCCTGACTAGGCAAAGCAGAGGGGTAGGAGAACCTCCTTGCCCTGCTGGCCATACTCTTCTTCATCTACCCCCAAACACTGCTGGCCTCGAGACCACATTTCTGGCTCATGGGGAGCTTCTTGTCCCCCAGCACTCCCAGGTCCTTCTCTGTGGAGCTGCTTTCCAGCAGCTTTCCAGTCTGTAGGACTTGGCTGTCTTTCAGGACAAGACCTATGAGAGGGACAATCCCTTTCTCCTCTCTGTCCCCTGTGGGTTTGGAGACCCTAACACTTGTGAGGCGCTGCTGCTGGGCACCTCTCATCCCCTGCTTACTCAGCAGTGAGAAAGCCTCAGCAGTTGCCCAGAGGAGAAGCTGGTCCTGTGCCTCCATTTGAGCATGAGGTGGTTTCTTTCCACTCCCAAACCATGAGCAGAGGTGACACAGGGCTTCCTGATCTGGGGCTTTGCAGATGACAGAGTGGGAGCTCGGAGCTGCTGGAAAACTGGAAGGTTGAGGGGAGGCCTCATTGCTCTCTACAACATATAGAGTCATAGAATCATAGAATGGTAAAGTTGGAATGCACCTCAAGGATCATCCAGTTCCAACCCCCAGCCATAGGCAGGGACACCTCCCACTAGCACAGGTCACTCAAGGCCTCCTCTAACCTGGCCTTGAACACCTCCAGGGAGGGAGCAGCCAAGATCGGAAGAAAGGTCATCTAGTCCAGTGCNGACCTTGCACTTGGCCTTGTTGAATGTCCTGAGGTTGGCCTGGGCACAGCTCTGCAGCCTGTGCAGGTCCCTCTGGATGGATCCCTGCCCTCTAGCAAGTGACTGTGCCACACAGCTTGGTGCCAGCTGCACACTTGCTGAGGCTGCACTGATTCCTCTGTCCATGGCACTGACAAAGATGTTAAACTTCCTGAAAAGAAGGTTGGAGTGAGGGCAGTGTTGGCCTCTTCTCCCTAGGAAATGGCCTCAAGGGTTGGGGATGAGGAAAATATTCCTTTGCTGCAAGAGTGGTCAGGGACTGGCACAGGCTGCCTAAGGAGGTGGTGGAGTGCCCATGCCTGGAGGTGTTCTGAGTAGATGTGGCGCTTCAGGTTTAGTGGTCATGGAGGGGTTGGGTAGGAGGTTGGAGCTGATGATCATGGAGGTCTTTTCCAATGTTAATGAGTCTCTCAGACCCCTTTGTTGACTGTGGAGGGGAAGTTCTCTGTGGTGGGACTTCATCTTCCTAGCAGCTGCCAGGCCTGCAGGGTGTGGAACTGGTCAGTGCATTTACTGCGAAACTCAGACCCATCTCTCTGCTCTGTCACCCTGAAACTGTGGTGTCTGCTGTGCCTGGGGAGGGGCTGTGTGGAGAGGTCTGCCCTTCACAGGATCACAGGGTGGTAGAGGTTGGAAGGCACCTCCAGAGATCAGAGAGTCCACCCCCACCCCTGCCAGAGCAGGACCATAGAATCTAGCACAGGTGGCAGTGGAACACATCCAGACAAGCCTGGAGAGGCTCCAGAGGAGACTCCACAACCTCTCTGGGCAGCCTGTGCCAGAGCTCTGTCACCCTCACAGTCAAGAAGTTCTTCCTCATGTTGAGGTGGAACCTTCTGTGCTGTAGTTTCCATCCATTGCTCCTTGTCACGAGGCACAAGTGAGAAGAGTTTGTCCCCTCCCTCACGACCCCCCAGCCCTCAGAGAGTTGTAGACATTGATTAGATCCCCCTCAAAGAGAAGACTTACCCCCTGGGGTAAGTCTTCTCTTCAGCCCAGTTCACTCAGCCTCTCCTCACAGGGCAGTGCTCCAGTCCCTTCATCATCATCCTTGCAGTACTCTCTCCAGCAGATCCCTGTCCCTCTTGAACTGGGCAGCCCGGAACCGGATGCAATATTCCAGGCGAGGTCTCAGCAGGGCAGAGCAGAGGGGGAGGAGAATCTCCCTGGATCTGCTGGCCACACTCCTCTTCGTGCCCCCCAGGACCCCATTGGCCTTCTTGGCCACCAGGGCACATTGCTGAGCCATTCCCTTTAGCAGAGAGCTTGGAGTTCACTTGAGCGGGCAGCTGCTGCCAAGGCACAGCCATCGACGCACGGCTGGGCCACACGAGGCTCTCCCAAGCTTTCCCAAATGGGATGTACCAGGCTGCTGTGCCCACGGGGCCAAGGTCACCCAGGGGACCTGGTGACAGCACAAACAATAAAGCTGAGCTTCAGCAACTTGGCAGCTCCTCCTTCAGCTAAAATTGCACTTTGGGCACCTGATTTGGCGCTCAGTGGTGTCACTTTGCATCTTTCTTGACACCTTTGCCTTTTACCTTTAAGTTTTGGGTCATTTTCTCTCTCCACACACACACAAACACACACACACACAGACACCCTCATCGTTGTGGTTTGAAATAGCCTGAAGAAGGTGGTTTGAAAGGGAGAGGTCAGCAAATCAATTCTGTCCTGTTACAGAGTCAGAGGCAGCTGTGATGGGCAAGGTGCTCCTAAAGAGCATGGTCCTGGGGTGGTGGCCAACACCATGGTGCTGACCTTCACACTGGCCTCATCCTGCAGCACTGTCACCCAGGAGAAAGAGCAGATGATGACCTTGCTGTTTGTTGCAAGAAGCTGTGGCTTCGAGGAAGCAGAGCGAGGCAAGGCAGCTGCCTCCCCCCTGCACCCTGCTCCCTGCCCCACTCAATGCTCCTTTCCCAGAGGAGTCTTGTGGCAGTAGCCAAAGGCAGCTGAACCTCAGGCTTCTGTCTTGTGGGTGGATCCTGACAGCCTGTTTCCCCTGGGAGCCTTGCTCAAAATAGCACAGGCCTTGCCAAGGAGCTATTTTTGGGGGGCAGTCATGGGAAGCTGATCTTGGCAGCCTCACTGGGTTGGTTTGCAGGCTCCCTTGGGTGAGAGCCTGGGAAAGTGGCGGTGCGAGCCGCGTCGGACCTGCGGGCTCAGGAGAGAGCAGCTGCATCAGGACACCTCCCGGGGCTGGGATGTCTGCTCCAAGTCAGCTCAGAGAAGGAGAAGAAGTGAAGCTGTTCCCGTAGCGGGGTCCATGTGTGGCTGAAGTCGTTTGCCTCAGGCAGGTGCGCAGCAGCCTGCTGGCTCCTCGGATCCCCTGCCAAAAAACCTGCCTGTGACTCCTGTCCAGGGACCTTCCTGATCGTGCCACTTCCAATAAACGTTTGTAGAAACTCCTGGGCAGCCAAGAGAAACTCCTGTCAGAGACTTGATCTTAAAGACACTCAAAAAGAACCCCCCAGCAGCACCTCAGGCCCAGAGAAGATTGCTGGAAGGTGTGGAAATGTAGGGGTGGGTAGCTGGAAGCTGCCCTAACGCTGCCAGATGGTCGCCTGGTGGGCACGCAGAGGGCACCTTGGCTTGGAGGAGCAGCCAAAAGATGAGTGACTAAAGACGGGGAGCTGAGAGCTGAGATGGAGGTCGAGCAGGTAAAGGCTGTGCCAGGCCCAGGCTGCTGGGGGAGGGGTTTGTGCACTGCTCCTGCTTGCAGCTCTAAGAGGTTTCCATTTTTTCACATCAAACCCTCCAGATACGAGGCCGAAGCTGCCTTCTTTGCCAACCTGAAGCTGTCTGACTTCAACATCATTGACACCCTTGGAGTCGGAGGGTTTGGACGAGTGGAGCTGGTAGGTGACCTTTTCCTCTTCTCTGCCCTGTGGGTGATCTTCTAGCAGCCTGCCCAGCGACCTCACTCTTCCTCCTGACAGCCTGAGGAACTGGGTGGGGAGGATGTCTTGAGGCTGTCTGGTTGCTGCTTTCTGATGGGTGCAGAAAGCTGAATGGCATTGCCCAGGTGCTAAAAAATGGGAGACAGTTGGGCTTGGGCAGCCCGGGGAAGAGAAGGCTCCAGAGGGACCTTCTGGAGGCCTTGCAGTGCTTCCAGGGGCCCAGCAGAAAGCTGGGGACAGAGCTTTGAGCAAGGCCTGTGGTGGCAGGACAAGGGGGGGTGGTTTGGACTGAGAGAGGGAGATTGAGAGTGGAGAGAAGGCAGAAATGTTGGGCACTGAGGGTGGGGAGAGCCTGGCCCAGGCTGCCCAGAGAGGTGGGCATCATATTCTAAGTGATCTGGCTCTGGGCTCAGGGCTCTGAGCAACCTGCAGACTGCAGGGGGCTGCACTGGATGACCTCTAAAGGTCCTTCCCAACTCAGACCATTCCTTGGTGCCCCTGCACCACCATGGGCTGTGGCACTGACACCTCTAAAGGTCCTTCCCAACTCAGACCATTCCATGGTGCCCCTGCACCACCATGAGCTGTGACAGTGGCTGCTGCTGGGTCCAGGAGCTCTATTTCTTCCTTGTCTGCTGCCTTCTCTTCTGTCTGTGCCCAGAGTGGTAGAGCAGAAGGAGTCCTTTGACTCTGTGACTACCTGAGATAAATCAGACCTTCAGCAGGCTTAGTATTTAATTATTAAATAAGAGCATACAAAGTTTTGGAGCAGCCAAGAATTGAGGTTCCTCCTAGAATCTCTCTCCAAGGGCTCCTGTGTGTGGAGATGTGGGTGGTGGTTGTAGAGAGCTGAAAGAGCAACCCTAAGTCTTAATCAAAGCAGAAGTCACAGTGCAAGGCCTTCTCAGGGGTCTTGTTGAGCCTGGAGAAGAGGAGGCTGAGGGCAGAGCTCATTGCTCTCTGCAGCATCCTGAGAGGAGGCTGCAGCCAGCTGGGGCTTGGGCTCTGCTGCCTGGGCTCAGGGCAGAGAAGGAGAGGAACTGGCTTGAAATTGTGCCAGGGCAGGGTTAGGTTGCAGAGGAGGAGAAATGTCTTTGGTGCAAGAGTGGTGAGGGCCTGGCAGAGGCTGCCCAGGGAGGTGGTGCAGTGCCCATGGCTGGAGGTGTTCCAGCAAGCTGTGCCCATGGCACCTGGGCCATGGTTTAGTGGCCATGGTGGGGTTGGGTTGATGGGTGGACTGGGTGATCTTGGAGTGCTCTTCCAACCCAAACAGTTCTGTGGTTCTGTGATCACAGGCTCATACCCCACAGAGCCCTGTTTTGGAGAGGAGAGGGAAGCAAGCCAGGTGTCCTCAGCCTCAGAAATCATCTTCCCTTCTGCTGTGTTCCTCAGTTTCCTTCCCTGTTATTCCATTCCTCTCCTCTGGGCCAGTTGCTTTGGCTTTCAATCAAGATTATTCCAGAGAGCTGTGGAATCACTCTGTTGGAGGATCTGGGCACACAGGGGTGAGCTCTGTGACTGCTGTGAGGGCAGCTCATGAAGGGGCTGGCTGAGCACAGGTTGAGGTCAACATCAGGTCCCTGCCTGGGCATGTGTGGTGATGCTACATTGATTTATGCTGCTATGACTTGCAGCAATTGCCCAGCAAGGTGGGGAAGGAGAAGACCTAAATCACTCCTGTTGGGATCCAACTGTGCCAATGCCCAGCACAGGCTGCTCTGAGTCTTGTTTTCAGCTCCCTCTTTCTTCGCTTCTCTGAGAAATGCATGGGTGAAAAACTGTCACAGAATGGTGGGGACTGGAAGGGACCTCCAGAGATCATCCAGTCCAACCCCCTGCCAGAGCAGGAGCACCCAGGGCAGGGCACACAGGAACAGATCCAGGTGGGCTTTGAATGTCTCCAGGCAAGGAGACTCCACAACCTCTCTGGGCAGCCCGTTCCAGGCCTCCAGCACCCTCAAGGTAAAGAAGTTCCTCCTCATGTTCAGATGGAACTTCCTATCTTCAGCTTTATGCCCAGTGCCTCTTGTCCTGTCACTGGGCACCACTGAGAAAGGTTTGGCCCCATCCTCCTGACACCCACCCATCCTGACACCCACCCATCTAATGTTTGTAGGCATTGACAAGATCCCCTATCAGCCTCTTCTCCAGACCCAACAGCCATAGAGCTTTCAGCCTTTCCTTCTCACAGACATTTCCCAGTCCCTTCATCATCCTCATAGCCTATGTTGGACAATCTCCAGTCTGTCCCTGTCCCTCTTGAACTGGGGAGCCCAGGACTCGTCACAATCTTCCAGATGGGGCTTCACCAGGGCAGAGTAGAGGGGGAGGAGACCCTTCCTTGCCGTGCTGCCCACACTCCATGCACTCCAGCACCCCTTTGGCCTTCCTGCCCACCAGGGCATGCTGCTGGCTCATGTGGAACTTGCTGCCCCCCAGCACTCCCAGGTCCCTCTCCACGGAGCTGCCTCCCAGCAGGTCCCCCCTCAGCTGTCCTGCTGCAGGAGGTTGTTCCTTCCCAGGGGCAGGATCCTGCCCTTGCCCTTGCTGAGCTCCAGGAGGTTCCCTGTGCCCAGCTCTGCCCAGCTCTGGCTGGCAGCACAGCCTGAGGGGTGCCAGCCACTGCTCCCAGTGCTGTGCCAGCAGTGAGCTGGGGCAGGCTTCACTCTGTGCCTTCACCCAGGCCACTGGTGAGGCTCTTGCCCACCATCCCTGCAGCTGAATCAGGCTTGCAGGGAGCTGCCTTCTGTGCTCCCAGGGCTCACATCTGGTTTGGGGCATCCTGCAGGCAGCAGGCAATAGACAGGTGAGGAACAGTCACAGCTTGGCCTGCCTTGGCTTGGCAGAACATTGAACCCTGTGGTTTAACATCCCCTGCTGTGGGAGGTGTTGGCAGCACTTGGCACACTTGCTGCCCCCCAGCACCCCCAGGTGCATCCCTGCAGAGCTGCCTCCCAGCAGGTGCCCCCTCAGCTGCCCTGCTGCAGGAGGTTGTTCCTGCCCAGGGGCAGGATCCTGCCCTTGCCCTTGGTGAACTGTAGGAGGTTCCCTGTGCCCAGGTCTGCAGCCTGTCCAGGGTCATCTTGGCCTTGGCATCATCCTATCATATTTCAACCACAAGGCCATTAGACCTTGGTCTGGAAGGGGCTGAAGAGCAGAGTCAAAGAGACCAAACCACTTCTGACCAGCTTTGCCTTACTGGGCATCAAAAGATTTTGGGCTGGCTGCTCCTTGAAGGTTCTCCCTGATATTTAACATCTCTCTGCTGGAGCCTGCTGTGGGCTTAAACTCCCTGGACCCATTCCAGGTCAGGTTGGACAGGGTTCTGAGCAATCTGTTGTAGCTGCAGATGTCCTTGCTGACTGCAGGGGGTGTGTATGTAATGGAGGACTAATTAATTGAATACGAGATCTGATTTTTTTTCCAAATTAATATGATTTATTAATTTTGGTATTCAGGAGTCTCCCCTTCCCCCAGTCACTCATTTTAATTTTAATCAGGTTCTTTTGCAAGGGTGATGGAAACAGTATGCAAAGGAATAACTGGATCTAGAGCAAGTAACTGGCAGTATGCAAACCTTTAGCTCAGTGGAACTGGAAGAGAAGGTTCTGGCAGTCAGTTATACCTCTTGCCCGCTAGGGGGACTCAAGGAGCAACTTTCTGCTTTAAGGCAGGAGGCTAAGGTTGAATTACAGACTTCACTAAGACTGCTACAGACTTTGCTAAGGACTTTGCTAAAAACTTTGGTAAGGACTTTGCTGAAGACTTTGCTGAAGAATTTGCTAAAAACTTTGCTAAAGACTTTGCTAAAAACTTTACTCAGGACTTTGCTGAAGACTTTGCTTAAGACTTTGCTAAAGACTTTGCTAAAAACTTTGCTAAGGACTTTGGTAAAGACTTTGCCAAAAACTTTGCTAAGGACTTTGCTGAAGACTTTGCTAAAAACTTTGCTAAAGACTTTGCTAAAGTCTTTGCTAAAAACTTTGCTGAAGACTTTGCTAAAAACTTTGCTGAAGACTTTGCTAAAAACTTTGCTAAAAACTTTGCTAAGGACTTTGCTAAAAACTTTGCTGAAGACTTTACTAAAGACTTTGCTAAAGAGGCATTGAGTATTTGCTCACAAATCTGAGCTCCTGACTGGTGGGGCTGGCTACAGCTTCGAGGCAGCACCCCCAAACACAGAGAGTTCTGTCCATGTCTTGTTAGCCTGCTTCTCCCACTCCCAGGCTTTACAGACTGCTGGGGAAAGAGGCAGATGATCTCTGACCTTATCCTGATCCCTTAGGAGGATCTGTGTCTCTTCCAGAGCTCCCTGCCTTGGCAGGTGTAGGCAGGATGTCTTGGTAGATGTGCAGCCTTGGCATGGATCACAGCTCAGAGGATGGCAGGGGTTGGAAGGGAGCCAAAGAGCTCACCCCCTTCTGCCAGAGCAGGACCAGACAATCCAGCTCAGGGTGCACAGGAACACATCCAGACAGGCCTGGAAAGTCTCTAGAGAAGGAGACTTCACAGCCTCTCTGGGGAGCCTGTGCCAGGGCATTGGGACCCTTACAGTAAAGCAGCTCCCCCCTTGTGTCGAGGTGGAACC
>WBNM01011412.1:1352-30893 GCA_013399055.1 Ramphastos sulfuratus | reverse complement strand
GGGGGAGGGAAATCCATGTTGTGTGGGGGTGCTGATGCTGCCGTGGGTGCAGGTGGCTGGAGCGACACCCCCCCCATCACCTACGAGCACGGCGGGGCCGTGGTGGACGTGGCGGTGCTGGTGGATGGCCACAGGCCCATCGGGGCCCGGGCACGGCGCATCAGCCAGCCCCAGCTGCGCCTGCTCAGCCTGGGGGCCACAGCCAGCCAGCTGCTGTGCCAGGAGCTGGAGGACTTGCAGGATTACTGCCAGCCCCATGCACCAGGTGAGGTGTGCCCAAGCCCTGCCTGGCTCTTCTGGTTTGTTTGGGGTTGTATTTTTTGGGGGGGAGGGGGTAGTGGGGGGAGCAATGGGGCCAAGAGAGCAGGCGGTGCAGCAGGCATCACCTCTGCTTTCTCTGGTTTCAGGAGCCCTGCTGAAAGCTGCCTTCATCTGCACCCAGGTGGTGCAGTTCCCCTCGGAGAAACCCCTGAAGGCCCAGCTCATGGAGAACTTCGGGGGTGGGTTTGAAGTGCACACTTGGTCCAAGCTGCCCCATGGCTCCGGCCTTGGTAGGTCTACAAGTGCTGTGGATTTTGGGGTAGGGGAGACCTCCCTGCTGCCAGCACTGGCATGGGGCATCGTGGGATGTGCTGAGGAGTTTGGGATGAAGACCTCCCTGCTGCCAGCACTGGGATAGGGCATCCCCCTGCAGCTCTCAGGGCACCCTGTCCCTGTCTGTGCCCCCCGCAGGCACCAGCAGCATCCTGGCAGGAGCGGTGATGGCCTCCCTGTACCGAGCAGCTGGGAAGGTTGCCAGCACCGAGTCCCTCATCCATGCTGTGCTGCACCTAGAGCAGAGGCTCACAACAGGTAGTGACAGTGGGCAGCAGCCAGCTTGCAGGGCGGGGAGGCCTGGCAGTGGCTGAAGATCCTCTGCCCCACAGGTGGTGGTTGGCAGGACCAAGTGGGTGGGCTGGTGCCTGGCATCAAAATTGGGCGGTCAAAGGCCCAGCTGCCACTCAGGGTGGAGGTGGAAAAGATCTCAGTGCCCAAGGGCTTCACCCAGACCCTCAACAACCACCTGCTGCTGGTCTACACGGGCAAGACTCGGCTGGCACGCAATCTGCTCCAGGTAACCTGAGTGCCCCTGGCAGCTGTGGGCCCTGGCCTGTGGCCTTTGCTGCTGCCAAGCTTTGACATCTGACAAGCAGAGGTTGTGGGTGCAGCACCACCCCAGCCAGCACCCAGGTGCTGCTGGAGCCAGGAGGGTGGTGATGGGGACACCCTGGCCTCTCACAGGACGTGGTGAGGAACTGGTATGCCAGGCTGCCCTCCATCGTGCAGAACGCTAACATGCTGGTGAGCAACGCCGAGGAGTGTGCCGAGGCCTTGAGGCAAGGTGTGAGCCCCTGTTCCTGGGCCTTCTGACAACTGAAGAGATAGAACTGGGGACAATCTGCCACCCTGGGCAGGGGTAAAGCTGGGGGGGTGCAGGCTCTTGCAGCTGCAGGAGCATCAAATCTTTCCCCAGGTGGTACGAGTGATGCCCCAAAATTGAGGCTTGACTGGTGACTTGGGGAAGGAAGGGTTGGGCCTTGAGTTTTCCCAGCTAGGGCAGGGAGTGGATCCTCTCTTCTTAGCACTGGTGAGGCCACAGCTCGAATCCTGGGTTCAGGTTTTGGGCCAAGAGGTGCTAGAGCACATCCAGAGAAGGGCCATGAAGGTGGTGAAGGGTCTGGAGAACAGGGCTGCTAAGGAGCAGCTGAGGGAGCCGGAGTCATTTAGCCTGCAGGAGCTTGGAGCCAGGTGGAGGTCAGCCTCTTCTCCCAAGGGACAGGACAAGAGGAAGTGGCCTCAAGTTGCACCAGGGGAGGTTTAGCTTGTACATGAGGAACAATTTGTTCCCCACACACACCCCCCCGTGGAGGATTAAAAATAACCCACAAGGTGCCAGGGCTGGGTTCTCCTGCTCAGCAGGGAGCTGGGTGGATGAGAAGGTGGAATTTGAGCTTGAGCTGAGCAGGAGAGGCAGGGAGGAGAAGCAGATTGTCATCTCCTCCCCTCCACAGGTGACCTTCCACTCCTTGGCAAGTGCCTGGAGCGCTACTGGGAGCAGAAGAAGTGCATGGCCCCCGGGTGCCAGCCGCTGGCCGTGGGGCGCATGATGGCTGCTCTCCAGCCCTACGTCTATGGGCAGTGCCTGGCTGGGGCCGGGGGTGGAGGCTTCCTCTACGTCTTAACCAAAGCCCCTGGGCAGAAAGAGGCTTTGCAGCAGGTTCTAGCACAAACCCAGGTGAGATGTGAGCTCCTGGGCACTTCCCTGGCACTTGGAGCACCTCCCCCTCCAACCCTGAGTGGGCTGAGATTGCTTCTTACCTCCCTCAGCCTTCCCCAGGAACCTTGAGGGTGAGAGCAGGTCTCTGTGCTGGCTCCTGCCCCAACCCATAATTCCTTTTCTTAGGGACTGGGCAACTTCAGCATCCACAGCATCGAAGTGGACACAGGTGGTTTCTCTGTGGAGGTTGTGGGATGTGAGCTAGAGGATTCTGCTCACCTGGGAGAGGACAGGGCTGTGTGAAGGACTTCCCTGACCTGCTCCTGCCTGCCAGCCAGGGCAAGGAGCAGCCTTCTGAAGTAGGGAACTCCTCACTGCTTTAGAGGCAGCTCCAGCAGGTGCCTTAGGCCTCGATGTGGCCTTTCTATGCTGCTACTTACCCCTAAAAACCACAGAGGCTGGAGAAACTGTAACAAGCTGGGCAGGCAAAGCCCCTCCTAGGGCCTCCAGGCTGGTTTTGGGGCTTCACTCCAGTTTTACTGGTTCTCCAAAGGGAAAAGAACAGCACTTCTGATGCTGCTTCTATTAGGAGCCTTCCTGCAATACTCCTGCACCAAGGATGCACCTGGAGGTGGGTCCAAGCTCCTCCCCCATGCCAAAGGACTATTTCTACAGTGAGTTCCTAGACACTGCAGGCTCTTTGAATAAAACCCCTTGTTTCCAGGATGTGTTTTATGTCCCTTTGTTCCTAGAAAGCCTCCCTGGGGTCCCAGAATGTGGGAGCACAGCATTCCCAGGGATGGATGGCATCACCCTCCACAGCTCTAGGTGCTGAGAAGCAGCACAGGAGCGCTGCCAAGCAAGGGCCACTCATAATGTGCCAATGGGAGGGAGCAGGAAGATCCTGTGGAAGCCATGGCACAGGGCAGGAGGTGAAATGGGGGCATAGCCCCTGTCCTGCAGCTCCCTGCAGGCCCACAGCTACACACACACACGCTGCTGCTCAGCCAGGCGAGGTTTATGTACAGAGTTGTACAGAGACAGCAGGGACACAGCCCTGCTTCCTCCAGCAAGGATTTTCTAGGCACCTTCCCAAGGAAATCAGTCCCTTTCCCTTCAAACAGAGCCACCCTCACCACCACCAGGAACTTGGGATTTGGAGGACCCCAGCAGCTCACCTTCAAACTGATGGCACAGAAGGAGCACAGCCACACTGGCAAGTGCACTCTAGAGACCCACATTTGCCCTACACCACAACAGCAGCCCCCCCCCAAACTGATCTGCTCTGTGGCCTCCTGCAGGGCAGCAGGATGAGGGGACAAGCACAAAGTTGTCCCTCAGCTCAGGGGGTGTGTTCAGAAGCGTCAGACTGCTCCCAGGGCAAGGAATGCCTCTGCTGCCTTGTTTCTGCTCCCACAGATGGATTCTGGCTCTTAGGGAAGCCCTTTGCTCCAAGGACCACCAGCAGAAGGTCACCTTCATCTTCACACCACCTCACAGGAGCTGGGCAGGCTCCAGTCCCTCCAGCAGAGTGCTGAGCCCAGCACTGAGCAGCTACAGGCGCAGGCGTTTGATGTCCTCGCTGCGGAAGTCGATGCGGAGGGCCAGGACCTGCCGGACCTCGGCGGGAGTCAGGCGCCAGGTGAGGGGGCCCGAGTTGGGGCCCCAATAATCCAGGATCTCTGTCACCTGGAGAGAGAGGAGAGCTGCAGGAGACAGCTCAGAACACGCTACCCTCACAGCTAAGCTCCGACTCTGGCTGGACTGTTTCCTAGGAGCACAGAATTGGTTTGGTTGGAAGAGGCCTCCAAGATTGAGGCCAAGCACTGCCAGGTCACCACTAAACCCTCAGCACCACATCTCCATGGCTTCTCAATCCCTCCAGGGATAGGGACATCCAACACTGCCCTGGGCAGCTTGGGCCAGGCCCTAAGAACATTTTTTGGGAAGAAATTGTTCCCAGTGTCCAACCTAAACCTCCCTTGGTGCAACCTGAGGCTGTTGCTTCTTGTCCTAGCTCTCATTCCTTGGGAGAGGAGACCAATCCCCATGTAGCTCCAGCCTCCTTTCAGGCTGTTGTAGAAGAGGTCTTCAGGAAGCTCCCTAGCACTGAAACAGACAGAACAGCCTTTGCTGACAACCTGCTGCCACCCATGGGGCAGCTCTGCCAGCTTCTCCATCCTCCATAGGTGTGCCAACACCTGGATGAGCTCAAGTAAATCCACGTGGAGCCCAGGTAGGGGCTTCAGCAATGCACCCCCAGCCAACACCAGCAGCCAAAGTGCAGCTCACCCTTTCCAGATTGAGGATGGTGGCCATCTGGGAAAGCCTGGCAAACTTGTCACGGATGGTCCAGGTGGTGACTGTGGTGAGGTAAGCTATGAGAGACCTCAGCTCCTTGTCAAACTGCAGACCACCAAGCTGTGGGACCAGAGGAGCTCCATGAACTCTCCAAGCAAGCCCAGGGCTTGTGCCAAACACACACAAGCGAGGGGCCAGGAGGATTCTAAGCATGAGGGGTCCCAGTTAGAACATTTATTGCTGCTTAAACTGGCTCCCTCATGGACTGGTTTGGGTGGGAAAGGATCTTCAAAGCTCAGCCAGTCCAACCCCTCCTGTCACAGGCAGGGCACACCTCCCACCAGCCCAGATTGCTCAAGGGCTCATCCAACCTGGCCTTGAACACCTCCAGGGAGGGGGCAGCCACAACCTCCCTGGGCGATCTGTTCCTTTGTCTGCCCACCCTCACTGCCAAGAATCTCTTACTCATCTCCAGGCTCAGTCTCCTCTCTTCCATCTCAAAGCCACTGTCCCTCATCCTGTCACGAAAATCCCTTGTCAAAAGTCCCCTCCTGGCTTCCTTGTAGCCCCCCTTTAGATGCTGGGGTTGTCCCCAAGCTGTGGTTGTGAAGGGTAGTGGGGAAGCAAACCCCACATCTCCCCAAAGTGGGGAAAGGGAGGAGCCAGCACTGCTGCTGCTGCTGGTGGTGGAAATATGGTTTAACTTCATAGGATCATGGAGGAGTTGGGGCTGGAAAGGACCTTCAGAGTTCACCCAGTCCAACCCCCCTGCAGTCAGCAGGCACATCTGCAACTAGAACAAGCTGCTCAGAGCCCCAAACCACCCAACCTGGAATGGACAGGACATCTCCCACCTCTCTGGCCAGCCAGTTCTGGGTTATTGATACAAGCTCTTCCCAACCCCATCAGAAAATGGGACTTTTCTGAGGGTACCATTTGCCTCTGCCCTGCCCCATCTCTTTCCTTCTGGTGTCCTGGTGGAGGGTTTGCAGCCAAGCCAGGCTGCAGGGCAGGGGACAGTGTTTTGCTTACCCTGCTGAAGGTGGATTTGAGCAGCACTTTCTCCAGTTCGATGGCGATGAGACTGGTCATGAGGCCAGTGAGGGTATCATAAATCACTGGGGAGAGCCCAGCCTGGAAGCAGAAATCTGCATCATTCTCACCAGAACCAACCAGCCAGAGGTCCACAAACCCCCCAGCCTGTGAGAGCCTTCAAATAAAGACCCATCACTTGCAGGCTCAGCCAGTGGGAAGCAGCATGGAAGAGATGCAGGTTGCAAACAGGCTTGGAGAACTTGGGGCTGAAAGGGGTGAGTGACTTGGCTCTCTGAGAGCACTCAGAGGCACCAGAGGGCATCACTGCCCACAGTGGGAGGGGGGAGATGCATGTGGAGTTCTGGCCTGAGCCTGCCAGGCTGCCATGTGCCCCTCTCTCACCTTGAACTCTGTCATCTGCTGCTCCAGATTGACAATGAACTGCTGCACCCAGGGGTCGTTGGCTTCATAGTCACTGAACTCCTCCTGACATGGAAACAGAGAGAGGGTTTCTTGTGTAGCCTGCCCTGAAGAGCAGAAAAGGCCCTGAAAGCCAGAGAGCAGGAAGGGTGGCCCCTCCTGGAGCAGTTCTGCACACCCCTTCCCTTTTTTTTCCCCCCCTCGAGATGTTCTCTAGCCAAGGTTTGGCTGCAGAGCAAGTTGTGAGTTCCTGTTGCTCTGCACTGGGCACACAGTAGATAGAGAACTGGGGGGAAGGAGGCAGTGACTGCTCCAGCTGTGAACTGGGGGGAAGGAGGCAGTGACTGCTCCAGCTGTGAACTGAGGGGAAGAAGGCAGTGACTGCTCCAGCTGTGCTGCTGAGCAGAGGACAAGGGAGTGCAAGGCATGGCTGGAAGAAGAGGATGCTGAGCCTCACCTCCTCGATGTTGTGGGAGACAGAGAGGAAGAGGTTGATCCAGGGCTTCACCTGGGGCTTGATGGCTGTGCTGTTCAGCTCATTGAGACCTTCCTGAGGGTGACAGGAAGAAGAGAGGATTGTGGACAGAACAAAAACTTTACAGCCAGCCTGTTCTGACACTGTCTTAATGCAAGCTGGGGGCACCAGCTCAGAGTTTTGCCCAGGAAACTGAGCCCACAGGCCCCAGAAGCCACACTCTGCCAGTGCTGCAGGGACCAGAGCTGGCCAGAGATGTGCTGGAAGCCCCATCCCTGGACACACTCAAGGTCAAACTTGATGAAGCCCTGACTTGGAAGTGTCCCTGCTTACTGCAGGGTGTTTGGACAAGATGACCTTTGAGGGTCCCTTCCAGCCCAACGCATTCTGTGATTCTACAGCTCTGAGACTACCACAGCAACAAGAGAAGGGAGGATGTCGGCCCAGGAGCTGCCCTTCTGCTGATCTGCAGCTTGCTCTGAAGGGCTCCTGCTTCCTCCAGCCCTGCCCACACAGCTCCAGAGGTTTCCTGGCAGGAGAGAAGCTTCCAGCTCACATCCCACCAGGGTAGAGGACACAAACATCAGCCAGGAGGACTTGATGACTGCACTCGGCCGCTGCCTCCCACCTCCAGCGCGGCTCAGCTCAGTGGGAGAAGCTAAAAGGAGGCTAAAAGCTGTAACCACAGCTGGTCCCCTGCATTAATCATGACCCCAGCACATTCCACCTCTCCCCCCTCCACCAGCAGGCTGTCAACAAAGCCTGCTCTGGTTGCTTCAGTGCTAAGAGTGCTCCCTGAAAGCCTTCTCCTGCCAGCCACCCCCGTTTGGCTCAGCAAGATGTCAAGAAAGCTCACCCAGCATGAAGCTCTTCAGGTGCTGCTGCTGCCTGGCATTTGTTGGAAGTTTTTAACTGAAATTGGCATTTCTGAGCAGGCCCTGCTGGCAGTTGTCCTTCTCCAAGGCAAGCTGAATGTGTGTGTGTGACTCAGGCAGCAGAGGAGAGCTTTCTGCCCAGCCTCTTGATTGCTCTGCAGCCGGTTTTAGTATCTGGCTGGAGAGTTTTACTCCTTTATTGATGAGCTCTTTGGTTTCCTTGCTGACCACGAGCCTCAAGAGGGTTTGGCTGGCAACAGCAGCACAAAGCCATCTGGCTGCAGTCAGCTGCAGAGCCAAGCAGAGAGTCTGGCCCCTCTGAAGTATAAAGCTGAGGGTTCAAAATATTCCCTTTTAGAACATCAGGATCACAGAGTTGCTTGGGTTGATAAAGACATCCAAGATCAGTCCAGCCCAACCTTCAACCCAACCTCACCATGACCATCAAACCATGTCCCCCAGTGCCATGGCCACACATTCCTTGAACACCTCCAGGGATGGTGTCTCTACCACCTCCCTGTTCCAATGCCTGACCAGGGCAGGCTGGAAGAGAGCTTTAAGGTCATCAAATCATTAAGTCTGAAGAGGAGAAGGGTCTGAAGTGACCTTATTGTGACCTTTCAGTATCTTAAGGGGGCCTACAAGAAAGCTGGGGAGGGACGTTTTAGGCTGTCAGNGATTCAACCCCATCCCTGGGCAGCTTGTTCTAGGTCTTCTAGTGGAAATGTTGCTGCTTGCTTGGCTTTTTCCACAGGAGTCCTAGGTCCTCCTGCTCTCTGCCAGACAGCACTGTGAAATTTCAGGGCCCCAGCATGCCACACCAGAGTGGATTTAGCCAGAGAGGCTTCTGCCCCATCCCAAGGAGTATTTCCATTTGGGAAAGGAGGTGAAAGCTGAAGGGAGAGCAATTCCTCTCTACCAACAGCTTGTCCTCAGTGCTACCTAGCAAGGCTCTGTACAACTTGACAATGTGATGTGCCATGAGGGAGAATGCAGGAGGACTTCTACCTTTGTACTCAGCACTGGTGAGGCCACATCTGGAATCTGGGGTGCAGTTTTGGGGCCCTCACTAACAGGAAGGGCATTGAGGGGCTGGAGCATGTCCAGAGAAGGGCAAAAAAGCTGGGAAGAGTCTGGAGAACAGGTCTGGAGAAGAGCAGCTGAGGGGAGACCTCATTGCTCTCTATAGCTCCCTGAAAGGAGGTTGCAGGTAGGTGGGGTTGGGCTCTTCTCCCAGGTAACAAGTGATGGGATGAGAGGAAATGGCCTCAAATTGCACCAGGAGAGGTTCAGGTTGGAGATTAGGAAAAAATTTCTTCACTGAAAGGGTTATCAGACACTGGAAGAGGCTGTCCAGGGAGGTAGTGGTCACCATCACCACGTTTAGAAGAGCTCAGAGACATGGTCCAAGAGCTGTGTAGAGGGAGATGCTAGGTTATGATGGTTGGACTGGATGCTCTTAAAGCCTTTTTCAACCAAGTGATTTCTGTGTGAGATGGAAACACCACAAACATTTCTCCCCCTGAAAATGCTGCACTAAATACAGCAAATATAGCAGCCCTGAGCTGGGAGAAGACAACAAATGGAGCCAATGCTCCTTCTGGCTCTGCAGCTGCTTCTAGCACAGTTTAGGCAGCTGCCAGCTGCTGTGGCTGTGCAAAACAGGCTGGATCCACTTCCATGCCTCAGCTCTCCCTGATTTACTTCCTTCTGCACCCCTAACTGACACTCCTGGGGTCAGATGTGGCCCAGGCCCTGGGCTGAGCTCTCCCTGAAGATCATATCCAGGCAATGCTGGAGGCCAGAAGACTCACCTGCAGCAGGTCCCGGAACTTGCTGGAGACAGCAGCCATGTCAGACAGGCAGCTGTCAATCTTGGCCTGGGCCTGCTCCCCACCAAAGCCTTGGCTCAGCAGCTTGCTGCAGTCACTCTGCAGGGAAGAGATCAGCAAGCTGCAGATTAACAACCCAGGGAGTGCCTTGCCCTGCACTCGAGCTCTGGCTCCAGCACAGGAGACAAACTGCTGCCCCTGTGAAGGCAGAAGCTGCCACTCCAGATGGGGAGAGGCCAGCAAAAATCACAATGTTAGGGGTTGGAAGGGACCTCTGGAGATCATCCAGTCCAAACCCCCTGGCAGAGCAGGGACACTCAGGGCAGGTCACACAGGAATACATCCAAGTGGGGTTTGGAAGCTCTGCAGACAAAGAGACTCCACAACCTCTCTGGGCAGCCTGCTCCAGGCCTCCAGCACCCTCACATTGACAAAGTTTCTCCTTCTTTCCTGTGGCATCTCCTCAGCTCCAGCTGGCACCCCTGGCCAAGCAGAGCCTGGCTCTGGCCTCCTGACACTGCCCTGCACATCTTTCTCAGCAGCAATGAGGGCTGCCCTCAGGCTCCTCTGCTCCAAGCTGCAGCTCCCTCAGCCTGGCCTCACAGGGAGATGTTCCACTGCCTGCAGCAGCTTTGTGGCTCTGTGCTGGACTCTCTCAATCAGCTCCCTGAGGTCCTTTTTGAGCTGAGGATCCCACAACTGGACACAATATTCCAGCTATAACCCCAGCAGGGCAGAGTAGAGGGAGAGGAGAACCTCTCAGACCTACTGACCACAGCCCTTCTAAACCACCCCAGGATGCCCTTTGGCATTCTTGGCCACAGGGGCACATTGCTGGCCCATGGGCATCCTTCTGTCCACCAGGACCTCCAAATCCCTTTCCCCTGTGCTGCTCTCCAAGAGGTCAGAAAGGAAGGAGAGCAAGGCAGGGGCTACCTAGAGCAGCACAACCTCTGAGCAACCCACATGTTAATCCACTGGCTCCCAAAAGTACTATTTGTTATTAGCAACCAGCTCAAAATTGCTTTCCTAAGGCTGGAGGGCAACCCCCTCAGGAGTTTGAGCAGAATGAAGTCCAGCTGGTTTACCTGACCACCCTCCCCTGGAGGGAGGACATCAGGGCTTGATTAAGGAAACAACAGTAAAAGAAATCAAACTGCACCTCCAAAGTTTTCTTCAGGGTCATGATGTTTTCACTGCAGACTTCCACGTTGTTTAAGGTCACCTGGAAACAACCAAACAAAACAAACCCAAGAAGAATTGGTTGGAATTTGCCAGCAGCTCAGCCTCAAGTTTCATGCCCTGCTCACAGTAAGGCTTGAAATGCAAACATGTAGGGGCAGAGGTGACAGCACTCAAAGCACTGCAGGGGCAGAGAGCTGCATGAGGCTGAAGCACAGCAACTCATGTCCCTGATGTCAGCTAGCTCAGGTCTCTGCCCATGGCAGGTGGGATGGACTAAAAGAGCTTAGAAGGTCCCTTCCAACTCAACCATTTCTGTGATTCTAGTGCAGGTTTTGAGGTATTTTACTCCTTTTGCCTCATTATTTGGCTGATGAGGCCCTGAGCAACCTGCTCTAGTGGGAGGTGTCCCTCTCCATGGTGGCTGGGTTGGATTAGATGATCTTGATAGCCCCTTCCAAGCCAAAGCACTCCATGATTCTATGACCATTCTGCCTACAATACTCCAGCCAAGCCCTGCCTGTGGGTGACTGGTGGAAGACAGGCTGCAGCCTCAGCCTTCTGTGACAGTGTGCTGAAGAACAACAGCCCAGGAGTGGCTGGAGGGGATGGTTTATAAGCAGCATCCAGAGAAACATGGAGGGGAAGGTGGTGGTGGGGTTTGTATCTAGGCAGGAGGAATCAGCACTTCTCCTGGAATCAGCACTCCTCCTGCCACATGAGCATCTGTTCTTCATGGAGCAGGCTGTTCTCTACCTGCTGGAGCTTGAACTGAACATCAGGATGAGGCTGGGGTTTGTGAAGACAAAGGAAATGAGGTGAGCTGATAGGTGACTGAGGAACCCCAGCAGCAGGACTGACATTTTAAGCACTCCTGCTTCAAGAAACCCAGAAACCTGTAACCAAGAATGGGATGGAATGGTAAAATTCAGTCCCCTCTTCCTCCCTTTGCTGCCATCTCTGCTTGTACAGTCAAAGCCCCAAGGAGTCTCCAGCACTGGGTGCTCACAGCAACTCCTGGAGGCAAGTCAGGGGGAGCCAGCAGCACCTCTCTGGGTGCTCTCAGATCTGCTCAAACAGCAGGGCTGGCTGAAGAGAGACCACATCCAGAGTTGCTGTCCCAGTGAGGTCATCTCTACAGCATCCCTCCAAGGAGCAGGAGGTGTTAAGGCTGCAGAAGCCAGGAGTGACAGCCCTTTAAATGCTCTCCAAGGGGTCTCTACAGCACATTGCCACGTTCTGGCCTGCTCAAGCATGCAGAGAGCTGCTGCTGGGGGAAGGCAAGAGGAGAATCTTGCAGGCCAAGCAGGGCAGACTCTTCCTGCTCTAATAGAAACTCTCCGTGATGAGTGAGAATGAAGGAGCCCTGAGCTTGGGCCAGGAAACTTTCTTTCACAGGAGGCTATGGATGAGATGCTCTCCCACCACCAGAGTCTGTGAAGAAGAGATTGATGGACACCTCAGAAGAGCCCAGACTCTTCCCCAGCCTTGGGGAAGCCACTGTGACAGCAGCCTCACACAGGCCTGGCCTGGAAGCCCTACAAACACAAAGTGAGGTAGAAGCAGCTATCAGACATCCAAAGAAGTCAGGCCAGAGGTTTTCAGGTTCTCTGAACATGTGGTGGCTGCACCAATCCTGTTCCCAAGAGCTCCCCATTGCCTCTCCCCTCACCTCAACCCATTCTACACCAGAACATCCACCAAACCCACCAGAAAAGACTGCTTGGCCTCGTCAGTGCTTTCAATGCCTTTGGTATCGAACTTGCCCTGCTGCAGGCTGCTGTGCATGATGTTCACAGCACTGGTCACCCCTCTCTGGAAGTCCTGGAAGGTGGTGGCTGGAAAGCCCTGCTTCAGTTTGTTGTGCAGAACCTCCCTGTGGGGCAAGCAGAACACACCAGGGCTCAGAGCAAGCCATGGCAGAGCTATGCTCTGGGACCAGGAGGCAGCAGTCTGGTGAGTGGAAGCTCACAGGGAAAGCCAACACTTATCTCTTGACACCATCCACAGGACACAAGGCTGAAAGAAAAACACAATCACAGAATCACTGAGGCTGGAAAAGACCTCTGACATCATCAAGTCGAGCCTATAACCTAACACCACCACACCAGCTAAACCATGCCACTAGGTGCCACATCCAATCTGTCCTTAAAGGCCTCCAGGGATGGTGACTGCCACCTCCTGGGCAGTCCATCCCAGTGCCTAATCTCCCTTTCCAGGAGGAAGTGCTTCCTAATATCCATGCTAACCCTGAGGAAGTGTTTCCTAACACCCAGCCTAACCCTCCCCTGGCACAGCTTCAGGCCATGCCCTCTTGTCCTGTCACAAGCTGCCTGGGAGCAGAGCCTGACCCCCACCTGACTACAGCTTCTCTTCAGGTAGTTGCAGAGTGTGACAAGGTCCCCCCCTTGAGTCTCCTCTCCTCCAGGGTAACCACTCCCAGCTCCCTCAGCCTCTCCTCCTCAGCCTTCCCCTCCAGCCCCTTCCCCACTTGTTGCTCTCCTCTGGCCCCGCTCCATCCCCTCAATATCTCTCTTGCAGTGAGGGCCCAGAGCTGCACACAGTGCTGGAGGGGAGACCTCCTCAGAGCCAGCACAGGGGCAGAGTGCTGCTGGCCACACTGCTCCTGGTACAGGCCAAGATACCATTGGGCTTCTGCACCAGCTGGGCACACTGCTGGCTCATGTCCAGCTGGCAGTCAACCAGTACTCCCAGGCCACTCTCAGCTGGGCTGCTCACCCCCCAGTCCCTCCTCAGTCACCCAGTTTCTGAGCTTTCCCCCTTCCTGGAGGTGTTCAAAGCCAGGCTGGATGAAGTCTTGAGCAACCTGGTCTAGTGGGAGGTGTCCCTGGCCATGGTGAGGGAGGTTGGAACTGGATGATCTTTAAGGTCCCTTCCAACCCAACCCAACCCATTTTGTGATTCTTTGACTCCCAAAGCTGTCCTGCAGCTGTCTGCTCTCTTCAGTCAGTTTCCCATCCCCATGCTGGGATGAAAAAACAGGAGCAGGACAATTTCTGCAGGCTCACCTCACACTCGAGTTACTAAAAGAACCCCAAAACACCACAAGCACAAAATGTTAGGGGCTGGAAGGGACCTCCAAAGCTCATCCAGACCAACCCCCCTGCCACAGCAGGGTCACCCAGAGCAGGTCACACAGGAACACATCCAGGGTGGTTTTATATATCTCCAGAGAGGGAGACTCCACAACCCTCCTGGGCAGCCTGTTCCAGGGTTCTGTCACCCTCACAGGGCAAGAATTCCTCCTCATGTTTCCATGGAACTTCCTATGCCTCAACTCCCACCCATTGCCCCCTGTGCTGGCATTGGGCATCACCCAGCAGAGCCTGGCTCCAGCCTCTGGGCACTCACCTTGCACATCTTTATCAGCATGAACGAGGTCACCTCTCAGGCTCCTCCTCTCCAAGCTAAAGAGCCTCAGCTCCCTCAGCCTCTCCTCACAGGGAGATGTTCCACTGCTTTCAGCAGCTTTGTGGCTCTGTGCTGGACTCTCTCAAGCAGTTCCCTGAGATCCTTCTTGAGCTGAGGAGCTCAGAACTGGACACAATACTCCAGATGTGGCCTCAGCAGGGCAGAGTAGAGTGGGAGGAGAACTTCTCTCAACCTACTCACCACAGCCCTTCTGATCCAGCCCAGGATGCCCTTGGCCTTCTTGGCCACCAGAGCACATTGCTGGCTCATGGTCAACCTTCCACTCACCAGGCCCCCCAGGTCCCTTTCCCCTTCACTGCTCTCCAGCAGGTCAGTCCCCAACCTGTACTGACCCAAGGGGCCACAGACAATCCAGAGAACAATCTGGGGTGTTTGTGTCCATGTGGTGATTCAGTGTCACAGGGACTTTGGGCCATTCAAGTTCCTTTTTCACCACCTATTGTGAGAAAAATATGCCCAGCTCCAGCTTCCCACACCACACCTGATGCTGCTCCTTTGTCTCCCATGGAGAAGACAAAACAGAGGTTCAAAGGAAGATCAGCTGACAGCAACCACTGCAGAAAGGGAGGTAGAGGCAGGTTCCAAGGAACTTGGTGTGCTTGCATTACCTGAAGTCAGACTCCAGCTCAGTGGTGGAGTGGTTGATCATGGCACAGAGGCAGTCTATGCTGGAGCTGGACAGAGCACGCCCGATGCACTTCTTCACGATGTAAAAGACATCATCCACCATGCTGGAGGTGAGCTGCCCCTTCTCACAGCTGTCCATGGCAACAGCCTGTAAAGGAAGCTGTCTCAGTGCCTTCTCAGAGCAGCACTGTGACCAAACTGCCAGCCTGTCCCTTTCACCCTGAGCTGGCACCACGTATCCTGCTTGGCAGGAGCCCACACACCTGCAAGATTTGACTCTGGGGTGTGCTTGCAGCCCAAGCTCAGAAACAAGCAGCTGCTTCTCTAGGCCATGGGAAACAAAAGGACCTTCCCAACAACTGCAGACCTGCCACATGCTACTCTCCCTCCCTGGGGATGCTCAGAGAGGACTGGGGGGCACAGGCCACAAGTCTTAGCTGCCAGCAGATAGTGCAGGCTCTTGCAGGTCTGAGCCCTACCTTGTTGACAGTCTCCCTCATAAAGTATTCCTCCATGGTGATGTAGTAACCAATGAGCTCTTGCATGGTGCAGCTCAGCAGGCAATTGTTGAGGAGCTTGTCCAGGTATTTCTGATGTTCTACAGAACACAAAAGAGATCTATCAGCAGGGACCAAGCACCAGAAAGCACTTCCACCTCATCCCCTGGCTGCCTGCCTTGTGGGCACCCAAAGGGCACCAATCTGGAAAGCCCAACCTGGAACAAATCACAGCCTCAGCTGTGGGGCTGAAACTGCTGAGCTGACTTTTGCAGGTGACAAAAGTGATTTCCAGAGCTCCCTGGAGTACCAGAACCCTGAGCCTCTTTTCCTTGTGGCCTTCACTCTCAGATTGCATTGAGCTGGAAGGGACCCTCCAAGGGTCAAGCCCCCTGCAGACAGCAGGGACACCTCCAGCTAGAGCAGGCTGCCCAGGGACACAGCAAGGCTGATCTTGAATGTCTCCAGGGATGGGGCCTCAAGCACCTCCCTGGGCAGCCTGTACCAGTCTCTCCCCACCCTCACTGTGCACAACTTCTTCCTGATATCCAACCTAATTCTGTCCTGCTCCAGTCTCAAATCACTGCCCTTGTCCTGTCACTCCAAGCCCTTCTGAACAGTCCCTCCCCAGACTGCCTGGAGGTCCCCTGCAGATATTGAAATAAGGTGCAGATACTGAAACATTGCTCTAAGGTCTCCCTGGAACCTTCTCTTCTCAAGCTGAACAGCCCCAACCTTCCTAGCCTGTCCTCACAGCAGAGCTTCTTCCAGCCCTCTCACCATCTTTGTGGCCTCCTCTGGACCAGCTCCAGCAGGTCTCTTGTATTGGGAGCCCCAGAGCTGGATGCAGCATTCCAGGTGAGGCCTCCCAGAGCAGAGCAGAGGGGCAGGATCCCCTCTCCATCTCTGCCCATGCTGCTTTGGGTGCAGCCCAGGCTGCCCTTGGCCTTCTGGGCTGCCAGTGCCCATTGCTGGCTCCTGTCCAGCTTCTCCCCCACCAGCACTCCCAATGCTTCTCTGCAGGGCTGCTCTCAATCTCATACCCCACCAAACCTGCATTGCTATCTAGCACTGCCCTGACCCAGGTGCAGGACCTTGCACTTGGCCTTATTAAAGCTCTTTAAGCATTCCTCAGCCACCTCTGCAGTCTGTCCTGGTCCCTCTGGATGGCATTGCATCCTTCAAGTCTTATCAAACACACCACTCAGCTTGGTATCACCAGCAAACCTGCCAAGGGTGCCCTCAGTCTCCCTGTCTGTATCATTGATGAAGATAGTGAACAGCACTGGTCCCAACACAGATGCCTGAGGGACACCTCTTGTGAACCATCTCCACCTGGACATCAAGCCAGTGACCACTACCTTTGGTAGTATCTGTGCCTGCAGGGCCCTGCTCTTCTCCAAGGACCTTTTTTCTTATGCTCTAAGTGACTTGATGATCTTTGAGGTCTCTTCCAACCTTGCTTATACTATGATACTATGTCTTGAGGTCTGTGGTAATGGGTTGGACTTGATGATCTTTGAGGTCTCTTCCAACCTTGCTTATACTATGATACTATACTACTATGATACTACTATGATTCCTAACGTTGGTTTCCCTGCTAGAGGGAACAACCAGTGCTGAAAAAACAGGTTTGGGGAGGCCAAGCTACACAATCCTCTTCCACAGAGCTCTCTTAAAGCACATCCTGGGTTACTCTGCTAGGCCACTAACCCAGAGTTACCTCCACTTGTAGCTGCAAGGAGCAGAGAGCCTGCAAGCTTTGCTAGTCAAGGTGTTACCTTGCTTGACCTCCTCTGAGGCCATGGAGTCCCCCACCTCAAAGTCAGCTGTTATTCTCCTCTTGATGAACCTGAGGTAGAGCTCACTGCGGGCGTTCATCAGAGTGACCTCAGTTAAAACAGGGTCAAGCTCCCTGGAAGAAACACAGCAAGGACCATGGGAGCAACACCACCAAAGGAGAGGTTAAAGTGTGCTCTGCTGTCTTACTATGAGATCAGTACTGCCCCTTTCCACCCCTGCTGTTGGCTGAGAATCACTGCTGGGAGCAATGAACAATCGAAAGGTCCTGGGGGGGCGGGGGGGGAAAATCATTCCAGAGAGGTTTTCCTCAGGGGTGTGACAACAGCCACGTGAAAACCACAGCAGCAAGGACTGCAAGCTGGTAAGACTTCAACATTAGCCTTGTTTTGAGCAAGAGGTTGGCTGAAAGACCTTGGGCAGACACTTCCTACCTCAGCTGTGCTCATTTTGTGAGCCCTGTGCCTGCTTCCTGCCACCTCCACCTCTCTGCTTCGAGGCACAGACATCATTTGCAGAAGAAACACGAGGGGGAATCTGTTTAAGCTCAAGAGCTTGGAAAAGGCAAGAACAAAAAAAGAAACAAACCCCTGCCCATGCAGAATTCAGAGCAGAGATGACTCTCTAATAAACAGGATGGTGGCAGCGGCAGCTTTTCCATCAGCGTGCACACAGAAGGACTTTGCAAAGCACCCTCAGAGCTTCATAACACACACCAGTGGGCCAAGTGACCTTGATCTTTACTGCACAGATGACAAAGCAAAAGCTGAGAAAACCTGGGGAGCCTGCAGTTAAGTCAGAGGAGAGGAGGAAGTGGATCTCTATTACTGGCTGAACTAATGAGGCACTGCAGGCTGGCAGACAGAGCCGCCTTGAGGAACTGTTCTTTGAAGGCAACGTTTAGCAGTCCTGCAGTGCCAGGAGGGCTGAGTGAGCTTTCAAGTGGCCTCTCCCAAGGGCTATGCAAATACTTCAAATACAAAGCAAAGGAGGGAGATTGAAAGTACCTCAAGAAAGTGATGAGATAGAGCAGCTGCGGCAGCAGATTTAATAAACTCTGGAGATTTAGTCCTGATTCCATCACAAATTATCTGCCCAGGGAGCTGCCTGCCCTCTGACCATCAAAAGGTTGTGGGGAGAGGCAATTGAAGCCTCAAGCCCTTGCTGTGCCAGCTCTCCAGCAACATTTAGGGCCAAGGCTTAGGGAGTAATGAGTAAGCAGTGGCTCAGAAGCTGCCTTTATGGAAGGGCAGCGAAGGGCACCCAAGAATTGCTGCTTTGGCAGCCACCAAGCCTCTGGAAGATCAAGGGAGTTATCTAAATGCTAAGCAGTGTTAATCACAGCTCAAGAGAGGAAGGTTAGAGAGCAAAAAGAGGTTTGGTTTGTACCTTGGTTCAATCTTCTCTGCAGAAGAGCTTCTCATCATGCTGCTCTGCACTTGCTGGAACTGCAATCACAAAAAAGAAAAGGAAGAGTCAGAGCCATTGGTGGTGACATTTCTTGTGCTGCAGCCTAAGAAGATGCTTGCTTAGAGAGGAAGTGTTCTGCAAGAGGCACTGCTACAGAAGTGAACTCCATCAGTTCACCTCCTCCTCCAAGACAGAACTCAGCCTGCCTGGAAGGGTAGTGGGATGAGAAGTCTAAGAGAGGTATTGGGCAGCTACAGCAGCCCTGCATCTAACAGAGGTAGCAACAAGAGAGTGGGCAAGGTACACTGAAAGCACCCTAGAGCCCTGCAGAGCAATGAATCCATCCCTGGAAATATTCTAGGGCAGGTCTGGGGCTCTGAGTAACCTGCTCTAGTTGCAGATGTCCCTGTTGGCTGCAGGGGAGTTGAGACTAGGTGATTTGGACAGCTGCCTTCCAACCCAAACCATTCCATGATTCCATGCTCCCAGTCAATCCTCTGCAACAGAGGCTGAGTGCATCAAGAAAAGTGTGTCCAGCAGGGCTAGGTAGGTTCTTCTGCCCCTCTATTCTGCCCTGGTGGGACCACATCTGGAATATTGTGTCCAATTTTGGGCTCCCCAGTTCAAGAGAGACAGAGAACTGCTGGAGAGATCNCCACCACCTCCCTGGGCAGCCCATTCCAGTGGGGAATGACTCTCTCAGTGAAGAACTTTCTCCTCACCTCCAGCCTAAACTTCCCCTGGCACAGCTTGAGACTGTGTCCTCTTGTTCTGAGACTTTTGAAAGTCTCCTTCTCTGGAGACTTTCAAAACCTGCCTGGATGCATTCCTGTGTGGACTACCCTGGGTGATCCTGCCTTGCCAGACTGGATGATCTCTGGAGGTCCCTTCCAACCTCTAATATTCTGTGCTTCTGTGACCCCTTCAGCCATCAGTCCAAAGGAGGATTAAAGCCAGGTTCCTCTCAATACACAAAGCCAAACTTAGCCACCTCTGGGGCAGTCAGAGCCCCAAGGAGCTGGATGGAGGTGACAGTGGGTGGCATCAGGCAGCATCACACCCCTCTCACCTGCCTGTGGTAGTCCCTCTCTTTCATGAACTTGTCCACCACCTTCTCCACCTGCCGGTCGCACTCCGCCTGCAGGTGCTTGATGAGGGTGTAGAGCCTGCCTGGCCCATAGTAGGTCTCCACAATGGGTTGGTGAGTCTCCACAACACGAGCAATCCCTGCAGGAGGGGAAGCACAAAAGAGACTCAGGTAGGGGTTCCCACTCAAACTGAATCCGCAGCAGAGCCTTGCAGGTCCAAAGACAGCACTGAACAAGTGAGGATTCACTGCCCAGATGATCAGTTTAGGCTGTCCAGCCCCTCTCTGGTGCTGGCACTACCACCTCTTGTTCCATAGCATCTGCTCTCTGCACTTTCCCACCCCCCACTGCTGTTCATTGTGAACCTGCAGTGCAATCTCCTGGAGCAGAAGACATCTCTCATTGACTTTACCATCTCTCTCCCTAGGAAGAGCTCCAGCCATGCAATGTGTGTCAGCTGTCCTCCTATCCAGCAAGATACTAAGCTAGGAAGGTTGGAAGCTTCCACAGGAGAAGGCCTCATAAGCTAAAATTTGGTAAGGGACATAGTTACCATCCAAACCCTGCCTGAGCTTCCAGGAGAATCAGCCTAGGGAAGGCTCTGCTCTCATTTGTCACACAGAGAGCAAGCATCAGTGAGGACAAGACCTCCAAGGAGCAAAAGCTCAGCTCAGCTCCAAGGAGCTATCTCAACATTGCTTTCTTTTCACAAACTGCCTACTCCAAGAGTGAGGAAAGCTCTTCCCTCATTTTTGATGCTACTGCCAAGAAATCCTGGGCAACTCTGAAGCCCTTCAGCAGCAGTGAGGGTGCCAGGCTGGGAGAGTGACTTGGCACTGGTGCAGCCCAGGTGATAGCAGACTTTAATTAGAGAAGCTGGTTAATGACCATAGGATCTCAATTAGTGCCTTTGGTGGCATTCCCATGGAGCATTTCTATTCCCTTTCAAGCTGCCATGGTTCACCTTGAAGAGCCAGGCCTGGAAGAATTGACAGCCTTAAGGGATGGTTTGTCTGTGTGTTTGTCTGGAGAGCTGCAGGGAACAGCTGTTTGTTTTGAGGATGCAGAGGACAGGAAGAGGCTCATTCCTGCAGGAAGCCAACAAATCTTTTGCAAATCCACTTTGTGCCAGCACAGGCTGTATGGAAGAAACTGTGCATCTTGGAAGGCCTTCTCCTGGCTGGGAAACATCACAGAATGGCTCAGGTTGGAAGAGACCTCAGAGATGATTGACTCCAACCCCCCTGCCATGCCCAGGGACACCTCTGAGCTAGCTCAGGTTGCTCAAGGCCTCCATCCAAACTGGTCTTGAGCACCTCCAGGCAGGAGGCAGCCACAACCTCCCTGGGCAGCCTATTCCAGACTCTCACCACCCTCACACTGAAGAGCCTCTTCCTCAGCTCCACTCTAACCCTGCTCTGCCTCACCTCCAAACCATTCCCCCTTGGCCTGGCTCCAGACACCCTCAGCAAAAGTCTCTCTGCAGCCTTCCTGCAGGATCCCTTCAGGCACTGGCAGGCAGCTCTGAGGTCCCCCGGAGCCTTCTCCTCTCCAGGCTGCACACCCCCAGCTCCCTCAGCCTGTGCTCACAGCAGAGCTGCTCCAGCCCTGGGATCACCTTTGCAGCCTCAATCCAGCAGCTCTGTGTCCTTCTTGTGCTGGGGACAGCAGAGCTGGAGGCAGCATTATAGGTGAGGTCTCAGCAGAGCAAAGTCAAGGAACAGAATCCCCTCTCTTGCCCTGCTGGCCACATTCCTCTGGCTGCAGCCCAGGACATGGCTGCCTTCTGTGCTGCATGAGGGCACTGCTGGCTCCTGGGGAACCTTCTCCTCAAGTCCACAAGTTCTCAAAAAGTCTATAAGCTGTGTCCCTGTGCCTCTAGTGTGACACACTCACAGTTCAAAGAGGAAGGAGGCATTTTGTTATTCTCTGGAGCTAAAATTCAAAGCATTTTGCACATGGACAATCTCATCAGGGACTACTTTCAAGCCATCAGCAAAGAGGAGAGGAATATGAACCTTCAAAGAGGAGTGTCAGGGTGTCTGCAAAGATGACAGCAGCTCGGCGGTCACTCATGTCTGTCCCCATCACCACTTGCAGGTTCTCTTCTGCTTTCTTGGCCACCTGCAAGACAACAGGACCAGACAGCTGCTAGCACCCAAAAACCTTCTTCACCCCATAGGGTGGACCTCTGCCCCTTTGTTTTTCCCCCTAGGAGAGCTGACCTAAGGCACGGCACATCTCAGAACCCATTACCTGCTTGCAGAGGTACTCTGAGAACTTGCTCAGCCCCTCTTCATGCAAGCCCAGCAGAGGGAAGATCTTGAAGAACCTTTCCACCTGTGGCAGGTCTCCTTGCTTCATAGCTGTGTCAAATTTCTCCGTCACAATTGTCTTCAGGCGCTGCTCTGCTTCCTGCAGGAGCTTCAGGTTGGCATCAATGATGCCTCCTGCTCAGAAGGGCACAAAAGGAAGGGGAAAAGATGTTATTGATGGGTCAAGGGCTACCTTCCCCCCCTCTCACCCCAGGAGAGAGTGCAGCCCCCAGGGTGAGAAGGCTTGAGGCAATGAAAGACAGCTACCTGCAGGGTGCACACACAGCTGTGTTGTGGCCTTGCATGGAGGATGCCAATGTAGAATCATAGAATGGGTTGGGTTGGAAAGGAACACAGCCTGATGCTACTGACCCCCAGTGCCTCAAGACCACCAAAGCTTCTGCTCTCCCTCTGCCCAATCTGGGTGCCACTTTTCATAGGTTCACAGAATGGGTTGAGTTGGAAGGGACCTTAAAGATCATCCAGTTCTGACCACCCTGTCACGGGCAGGGACACCTCCTGCTAGACCAGGCCCTACTCAACCTAGCTTTGAACACCTCCAGGGTTTAAGCCTCCTCAACTTCTCTGGGCAAACTGTTCTAGGTGAAGAAGAATTTCTTTTTTAATATCTAATCTAAATCCAGCTTCCTACAGCTCAGAGCCATTGCCTCTTAACCTGGCACTCCCTGCCTTTTCACAAAATCCCTTCTACAGCTCTCCTGTAGCCACCTTCAGGACTGGAAGGTTGCTCTGAGATCTCCCTAGAGCCTTCCCTTCTCCAGGCTCAACAGCCCCAACTCTCCCAGCCTGTCACCATAGTAGAGCTTCTCCAGCCCTCTGATCATCTTCATAGCCTCCTCTGGACCCCTCTAACAGTTTCATTCCCTTCTTGTGTTGGACACTACCTCAGGTGATGGGTCTCATGAAAGCAGAGGGGCAGAATCCCCTCCCTCCACCTGCTTCCCATGCTGCTGGGGATCAGTCCTGGATACAGTTTGGTCTGGGCTGTAAAGAGCACATTGATGGCTCATGTCCAGCTTTTTACCTATGAGCACCTCCAAGTCCTTCTCCTCAGCACTTCTCTCCATCTATCCTCCACCCAGCCTGGATTCATGCTTGGGATTGTCCCAGTCCAGGTGCACTTGGCTTTGGAGAACTTTGTGAGGCTGGCACTGGTCCACCTCTCAAGCCTCTCAAGGTCCCTCTGCATGGCTTCCCTTCACTCTAGCAACAACCAGGACATTTCTTTTAGGGATCAGGCAATTTACTGCTTCATTTCCAGTTGCTCTGCTTGGTAGCACACCATAACACCAGCACCTAGAAAGGTTGGCACCAGATGATCCTGGCATTCTGTGATGACACTGCAACAGTTCTCCTTGATAGAGCCTTCCCCCTCACTTCTTTTGCCCTGAACATTTAGTCCTTCACCTTGCATTGCAGTTAGCAGCTGCAATGCTATTAAAGCTGTGTGCCAGGAGCTTGCCTCTCATGATAATTCACACCTAAGAACACTTCAGACACATTCATTGCTGTGTTACTGTCTAACAGATGAAGCTCTTTTGGCCAGCATTAAATCTTCTGGCTCTGGGCTGAGGCTATCTGCTGTAGCCAAGCAGCCTCTGGTTATTATCTACTGTAAAGGTGACCTAGCAGCTTCTCCTCACCTTCCTTGCCCTGACGACTGAGCTCAATCACTGATTTGTCCAGAGACAGATAACGATGGATGTGAGCTGCTGCTTGTTCATAATCTTCACTTCTCAGGGCTGTTTGAACTCCATCCATGCAGAACTTCAGGTCAAGGATGTCATCAGCTCTCTGAATGGCTTGATAGAGTCGATTCTGTAAGAAAAGCAACCAGTAAAGGCTTCCTGCTGCAGGCTGGAGCAAGGAAGAGTGAATTCATAGGTTCACAGAACGGTCTGGGTTGGAAGGGACTCTAAAGGTCATCCAGTCTAACCCCCCCAGCACTCAGCAGGGGCATACTCAACTAGATCAGGTTGCCCAGAGCCTTGTTGAGCCACACCTTGAGTATCTCCAGGGATGGGGCCTCAGCCACCTCCCTGGGCAACTCAGATTCATAGTATGCTTTGGGTTGGAAGGGACCTTAAAGGTTATCTAGCTCAAACCTGCCTGCCACGGGCAGGGACACCTCCCACTAGCCCAGGTTGCTCAAGGCCTCATTTAACTTGGCCTTGAACACCTCCCTGGGCAACCTATTCCAGTGTCTCCCCACTCTCACTGTCAAGGATTTCTTCCTAATCTCCACTCTCAATCCATCCTCCTCAACCTTCAAGTCCTATCACTACAAGAAAGCACAGCGAGTAAAACTGAAGGAACAGACTGAAGTGATCTTCTCTACACACTAAACCACTGCCTAAGGAGAAACCTCAAAGTGCTTTGAGAGTCTTGAGACCAAAGGATCTGCAAGAGGAACAGCACTTGTCAGAAATCAGACTGAACTCCACTTCAGCTGGCAGAGACCAGAGTTACAGCCACACATTATCTGTTCTGACTCCAGCAGCTGTGCTGAGCACAGGGACCTGGCACCTCTTTGCTCAGCCTGGATTCCTGACCAGTCTTAAGTGACAGTGATCACCTCCACTGGCCTCAGTGCTGCAGTAGTTGACAAAGGAGTGCTAGGAGTACTAACCTCAGCTCCTTCACCATGTCCTAGAAAGAGCTGCAAGGACAGAAGAGGATGCTGGGCAAGCAGCTGCTGTATGGAATGGGATATGGGCTGTATGGAATGGGATATGAGCTACTTGCTGCAGTACCCTGCAACATCCAGCAAGATACCAGCACCAAGCAACATTAGATGATAGAATCATAAGGTGTTAGGGGTTGGAAGGGACCTCTAGAGAGCACCTGTCAAAGCAGCTTGCCCAGAAACACATCAAGGTGGCGTTGGAAGCTCTCCTGAGAAAGAGACTCCACAACCTCTCTGGGTAGCCTGTTCCGGGCCTCCAACATCCTCACACCAAACAACTTTCTCCTCCTGTTAGGATGGAACCTCCTGGGTCCCAGTTTGTGCCCAATGCCCTTTGTCCTGTCACTGGGCACCACTGACAAGAGTCTGGCTCCAGCCTCTTGTCCTCCATAGGTCCTTTAGCTCTTGCTGAGCATTGCTCAGATGCTCTCTGGGGCTGCTCTTCTACAGGGTCTCAGCCTTTGCTCCTCCCAGAGCTGCTCCAGGCCCCTCTGCTGGACTCCCCAGTAATTCCCTGTCTCCCTTGAACTGGGGAGATCAGAAGGACTGGATCCCTTACACAGATGTGGCCTTAACAGGGCAGAGCAGAGGTGCAGCCTGCTCCAGGGCTTCAGCACCCTCACAGTAAAGAAGTTTCTCCTCACGTTGAGGTGGAACTTCCCAGATTCCAACCTCACACTGCTAAAATAAAGCAGAGTTTCCAGTCCCCACTGCCTGCTGAGGCAAAGAGCACATTGCTTTACAGTGCTGTGAGCAGGCAGAACGTTGTGGTGCCAGGCATGACCCCTTGGCACAGTTACCTTGGCAAGGTCCAGCTGGCGGACTTTACTGCTGACGTTCTCGGCCAGGTTACAGGTGAAGGTGATCATCCCTGCCAGCTGCTGGGCATCCCCCTCAATCAGCTGCAGGTTAGGGCTGGCAACACAAGCAAACTGAGCATCAGGTGCAAGTATTAAGACTGAGAGAAGATCTGATCAATGTATGCAAATATCTGAGGGGTGGGGGTCAAGTTCTTTTGGTGGCACACAGCAGTAAGACAAGGAGCAGTGGATACAAACTGGAGCAGAGAAGGATTCACCTCAACATGAGGAGAAACTTTACTTTGAGGGTGACAGAGCACTGGAGTAGGTTGCTCAGAGAGGTTGTGGAGTCTCCTTCTCCGGAGGCTTTCAAAACCTGCCTGGATGTAGTCCTGTGTGTATTACTCTGGGTGATCCGGCCTTGGCAAGGGGGTTGGACTGGATGATCTCTGGAGGTCCCTTCCAACCTTTAAAGTTCTGTGATTTTGATTCTGTAAGTGGCTCAGAGGAGAGTTGTGTTCTTCCTCCAAACCAAACCATCTCTGTCAGCAAAAGTCTCATTTTCTGCCTCTCCTACAGGAACAAAGAATCAGAATTGGAGGCTGTGTGCATAGAATGGGTTGGAAAGGACCTTAAAGATCACCCAGTTCCAACTCCTCTACCATCAGCAGGGACACCTCCTACCAGCACAGGTTGCTCATTCAACCTGGCCTAAACACCTCCAGGGATGGGGGCAGCCACAGCTTCCCTGGGCAACCTATGCCAGTGTTTCCCCACCCTCACTGCCAACAATTTCTTCCTCATCTCCACTCTCAATCTCCCCTCTCCCAGCTCAAAGCCATTGTCCCTCATTCTGGCACTCCCAGCCCTGGTCACAAGTTCCTCCCCAGCTCTCCTGTAGCACCCTTCAGGTCCTGGGAGGCTGCTCTAAGGCCCCCCTGGAGCCTTCTCTTATCCAGGATGAACAGCCCCAACTCTCCCAGGTTCTCCAGCCCTCTGATAATCTTCGTGGTCTTCTCTGGACCCCTTGCAGCAGTTTGATGTTCCTTCTTATGCTGGGGGCACCAGAACTGGAAGGGGCTGCACTGACAAATGACTGTTTTGCTACCAGAAAGGGCACGAAGAAGCCACTGAGGCTTTGTGATACCCTCCACTTCTGAAGCAGAAAATGAAACCTGCAAATTGTGCTCTAGGTTTCATGAGCCCACTTAGGATGACTTTCCAGACCACCTGCACAAAGTCATCACAAAAAGGCAGTCATACCTGTCCATGCCTGTAAACAGCCTGACACAGGATGCCTCATCCAAGCACTGATGCTGAAAATTGACCATCTACTGGGGTGAGACCTTCAAAGAACTGCTCAGCCCACGCCAAAAGGGGTCAGTCTGTGTCAGGGGGCAGCAGTTCCCCTCTGTCAGTGTTGCTGAGAAGCAGCAGGGGGACAGCAATGAAGATCCAGCTTCTGCTCACTACCACCAACTGATTTCATGTCTGACACTCTCAGGGGATGAAACCACCAACTGATTTAGTGTGACACTCCCAGAGGATGAACGTGCTCCCCTCACAATGCCAAAACCAATTTGCACACCAAGGAACCTTGGGCAGAAGCAGGAAGAAGGAAAGAAAGAGGGGACCACTAACCCCATGCGGTGCAGTGCAACCATCTTGTTCTCTACAGTGCTTTGCTGTTCCAGGAGGGCATCCAGCTCTTCCTGCACGATTTTCTGAAAGAAAAGGTCAAAGGAATTCTCCTGTGACTTCAGCTCTCCTCCAGGTCAGCAACTCAGCAGAGATAAAGGTCAAGGACATGCAGCTAGCAGTGTGCTAGTGCAACCTGAGCCAGCGTCTCACCACCCTCAGCACAAAACATTTGTTCCTTCTCTCTGGTCTGAATCTCCCCTTTTAAAACCATCACCCCTTGCCCTGTCACAACACGTCCTCCTACAGAAGTCTATCCCCAGCTTTCTTACAGCTCCCTTTAAGCAGTGAAAAGGCCACCAGAAGGTGTCCCTGGTGTCTTCTCTTCTCCAGGCTGAACCCACTCTCAGCGTGGCCTCACAGCAGAGCCCTTCCAGCATTGCTATGGCCTCCTCTGGCCTCCCTCCAACAGGTCCCTGTCTGTGTCGATGACTCCAGAGCTGACCCCATCACTGCACAGAAGGGTCTAAGCTGAGCACAGTAGAGATACAGAATCCCCTCTCTCCCCCTGCTGCTGGGGATCAGCTCCAGGACACTGCTGGCTCTGGGCTGGCAGCGCTTGCTGCTGCCTCATCTCCAGCTTTTCACCCACCAGCACCCCTAAACCCCTCTCCTCAAGGCTGCTCTCCATCCCTTCATCTCCAGCCTGCATGAATACATGAGGTTGTCTCGATCCAGGTGCAGGACCTTGCACTTGGCTGTGGTGAGCGCCATAAGGTTTAAAGGGATCCACTTCTCCATGGATTTAATATCCCTGCAAATGATCCGTACTAGGGAAGTTGTTAACAGCGACGCGTTAGGTCTCCTTGCACTCACTGGAGGCCCTGCTGCCTCACCGGCCCACTCCCAACACACCTCCTCCTCACACAGCCGGCTATAGGCGGCCTCCAGGTCCGCCAGGTCAGTGAACGATTGAATCCGCTCCATCGAAAGGGCAGAGGCAGCCGAGGAGCTGCTGCCTTCTCCCCCCGGCGCTCTGGGGCCCGACACCGTGGCCGCCGCCATCTTGAAATTCAGCTGACGCGGCCGATACCGCCGTGAGGCCCGTCCGGGGCTGCCGACTACAATGCCTGAACGTCCTCGGCCACTTAGTTCCACCATGTAGCGTGGGACACTCCGGCTTCTGCTATCCCAGCTCACTACGATGGAAAGAGATGGGGGTGGAAGGGTTTTTGAAGGCTCTTTGTATGGGGAACAGCTGCCATCTCTCCATGATCACTCAGGCGCTGCGTTGGGCACCACATCTCGACACCGGGAGCGCGCGCGCCGGGCTTCGCCGAAAGCCCTCCACAGGAGGCGCGGGAGGGCAGCACGCAGGCGCGGGGCTCATGGCGGAGGGGTCCGGTGGCGCGCCCGCCTAAGGCCGGAGCAGCATCCGCCGCCATCCATCTCCATCTACTTCCATTCACCCGGTAAGGGCAGCCCCGACGCACTGCACACGGCCCTGTGGCTTATGGGGGATGCAGGTTGGGCCCTCAGTTTTGGCGGGAGCAGCGACCGCCGGCCCCTTGGGCCTGGCCTGGCGGGGATGATCGAGCCGGGCCTTGATTCATGAACGATTCCCGGAGTCTGCAATCCTGGTAGCCTACCGGATGTGTGGAGCGGTGCTGGCCGACAGGCTCTGGGATAGTCTTGAGGCTGCTGAGAGTCGGCCTACAGAGCTGGCGGAACAAGTGTGGCGGCCTGAGCGCGGCCCTCGTTAGCCGCAGGGAAGGGAAGCTGCTCAGGAGGCCGCTCCGGGCGGTCGAGGGTGGTTTGGCTCCTGCTAAATGGAATGGCGGGAGCAGGGCGGTAGAACTACGGTGAGGGGACACCTTTTAGAGGGATTCCCAAGTCTATGCGAACAACTAAAACTCTGAGGCGTAATTAGTGGGGATAATCAGCTGGAACTCGTGATTAGAAGTGCGGCAGCCAGGAGCCGAGCGGACTCTGGCAGCCTGCTTCTCTCTCGGAGCCTTTTTGCCTCAAATCCAAAATAGCTCCTACTGCGTGACAGTCGATGTTCTAACCTGAAGTGACATGTGCAGACAGATGAGGACGGCAAAGCTCTGTGCTCCGGGGGACACTTTGGGTTTGTGGAGTACATGTATGTGTTCTACTTGTTGCAGGCTCGGGAGCTACCATAAGGTGGAAGCAAACCTGTTGCCATCATGTTTCTCTACAACCTGACACTGCAGCGTGCCACTGGCATAAGCTACGCAATCCATGGCAACTTCTCAGGTGACTTTTCCTTTTCTACGTCTGGGCTTGAGGTTTTGGGTAGTATAAGTGAAAAAAGTGTTAGGGTTTTGGTTGCTGAAACTCCTATGCACGGGTATGGTATTTTCCTGCTAGTATCTTGAATGTTGTGTCCAGTTCTGCGCTCCTCAGTTCAAGAAGGGCTTCAGGGAACTGCTTGAAAGAGGCTGGCACAGAACCACAAAGATGATAGAGTGGAACATCTTCCTTAGGAGGAGAGACTGAGGGAGCTGAGGCTCTTTAGCTTGGAGAAGAGGAGGCTGAGAGGTGACCTTATTAATGTTTATAAAGATGTGCAGGGTGAGTGCTTAGAGGCTGGAGTCACATCATGCCCAGTGACAGGACAAGGGGCAGTGGGTGGAAGTTGAGGTGTAAGAAGTTCCGTGGAAACAGGAGGAAGATTTTTTTTCCCTGTGAGGGTGACAGAACCCTGGAACAGGCTGCCCAGGGTGTTTATGAAGTCTCCCTCTCTGGAGATACTTAAAACCATCCTGGATGTGTCCCTGTGTGATCTGCTCTGGCAGGGGGATT
>WBNM01011411.1:1882-18388 GCA_013399055.1 Ramphastos sulfuratus | reverse complement strand
CAGGCTCTCCTCATAAGGAAGAACTTATTCTTAACACCCAATCCATACCTTCTCTAAAAATCTTTCTGCTTGGAAGATTTCTAAACATAATTGTCTAAAAATGCTTTGCCTTTGTGGTGGTGTGGCCAGAAACAAAGCCACAGGCAGCAGCAAGGAGAGGATCTGAAGTGTGCTTGGTGTTAACACTGCCAAGGGGTCTAAAGAGCTCATCAGAACAGTTTCATTTCACTGTTTAATCAACAGCTTGGGGTTGTGCCCTGACCATGCAGAGATTGATTTAGATTTGGTTTGGGGGTTTTGCCCTTTTTCCTTTTTCCTCAAAGCAGTTTGATTTTTTTAAACAGAGGCTGCTTGGAAATTGCTGCAGCAGAGATCTGATTTAGATTGGATTTTTCAAACCAGTTTGGTTTTAACAGAGGCTGGCTGGAAATTTCTGCAGCAGAAATTTGGATTTAAATTTGCTTTTTCAAACCAGTTGAATTTTCTGCAGCAGAGATCTGATTCAGATTGGATTTTTCAAACCAGTTGAATTTTCTGCAGCAGAAACTTGGATTTAAATTTGATTTTATAAACCAGTTGAATTTTCTGCAGCAGAGATCTGATTCATATTGGATTTTTCAAACCAGTTGACTTTCCTGCAGCAGAAACTTGGATTTAAATTTGATTCTCTAAATCAATTGAATTTTCTGCAGCAGAGATTTGATTCAGATTTGATTTTTGAAATGAATTCAATTTTCAGAGGCCACATGAAAATTTCTGCAGCAGATTCAGGTCTGATTTTTAATTTTTGTTTTAATCAATTGAATTTTAGCAGGTGCTGAGTGGAAATTTCTGCAGCAGAGGTTTAATTTTTTTTTTTCCCCTCAAATCAGTTTGGTTTTGGCTGCATGAAAACTTCTGAGATTCAAGCCTGAAGGAAGAATTGTGGGAAGTGGAATGCTAAAAGCTGTGTCTTACCATTGAAGACTACATGGTGGCAGCATCCAGAATGAAAAGCTTGCTGGGGCAAGGGATTTAAGTGATTAAAAATGGACCTGTCCTGCTAGTTGGGTGTCTGCTCAGGCTTTGATTGTCAACCAATGCACAGATAAAAGCCTGACCAGAGGTGGCTAAGGTGCAAAAGAAGAACTGGAAGGGTAGGGACTTGCAAATGTCACCAGGTGTGAATTCATCTCCCAGAAAATCTGACCTGTAAAAACCTTGTGACATCTGTGATCACGTTCCTGAAGACATATTCATCCTTCTGACAGTCAAACCAGCCCAGCTTTGTGATCCTGGCATACAGCTGGATCAGGGCTTGTGTGACAAAGGTTGCCAGCTTTGGCCTTGTGGCAAGGTAGTTGAGCACATAGTTCCCTGAAAAAGAGAGAAGAGGTGGGTCTGGAGGGCAAGGTTTGCTGAGGTGGTGACACTGAGTAGAAAAAGGATCCTTTGGAATGCTGTTTGCAAAGCAAAGTTGGCACAGGAGTGGGTTAGATATAAATGTTGAGCTTTTAGTTGTGCCTTCAGCGTGGTAAAAGGTGTGGAACAGCTCTGGAAAGTGGTTATAGACAGGTGAGAGCTCCTCCCCCCAGACCTAACTTGTTCTGAAAGATCAGATTGAGCACATGGAAACAGCCAGAGAGGCTGAAGGTATTTCACAGAACCCCAGAATGGCAGGGCTGGAAGTGAGCTCTGGAGATCAGCCAGGCCAACCCCCTTGGCTAAAGCAGGGCACCCACAGCAGCTTGCCCAGGTGCCCAGGGTGGGTTGGAAGCTCTCCACAAAAGAACACTCCACAACCTCTCTGGGCAGCCTGCTCCAGGCTTCCAGCACCCTCACACCAAACAAGTTCATCTTCAACTGGGGTTCACTTTGTGCCCACTGCTCCTTGGCCTGTCCCTGGGCATCACTGACAAGAGTCTGGCCCCAGCCTCTTGCCTCCCACCCTTTAGCTGAGCATTGCTCAGATACCCTCTGGGGCTGCTCTTCTGCAGACTCTCAGCCTTTGCTCCTTCCAGAGCTGCTCCAGGCCCCTCAGCATCTTCAGAGCCTCTTCTGGACTTTCTCCAGTAGTTTTTTTTTTGGTCCTTCTTGAACTGGGGAGCCCAGAACTGGATACAATACCCAAGATGAGGCCTGATTGGGGCACCGCAGAGATAGAGAACATTCCTTGACCTCCTGGTCCCTCCAGAATAACCATCTAGGGCGTCAGAGGTGTCTCTAAACTTGGTGTATTCACACCTAGAGGTATCCAGTTTGGTTTCATTGGACTGAGACTAGCAGTGCAATTTCTCCTGCAGTTATCACCCTCTGGCTTCCACTTTGTGCCCACTGCCTTGGGTCCCGTCACTGAGCCCCACTGAGAAGAGCAATGCCCTTAGACCTTCAAGTGCTCAGACTGGAAAGCACAAGAAGTTGGGAGGGAAAACCTGACAGCTTTAGATGAAATTCAGACAAAGCCAATCCCCAGGAGCTTGGTTAGAAGAATGAAGGAGTTGTACTCACGGATATCTATTCGCTGTTCCAAGGGCAGAGGGTTGTTTGTGCGTGACACCAGTTTGGTAAGGCATGTAGCTGCCAGTAACTGGGAGTAGGAGGACTGGAAAGAACAAGAGAAAAAACAAAACAAAACAAAAAACAAACAAACAAAAAAAACAACCAGAAGACAAACAGAAGTTTACCAAACATTCCTAGAGATGGAGCAGCAAGGATGGATGAGTTCGAGCTAATAGAATGGCTCAGGTCGGAAGAGACCTCAGAGATCATCTACTCCAACCCCCCCCCACCCCAAGCCATGGGTCAGGATGAATCACAACTAGATTGGGTTGCCCAAGGCCTCATCCAACCTGGCCTTGAAACATTTCCAGGGAGGGGGCATCCACAATCTCCCTGGGCAACCTGTGCCAGTGTCTTCCCACCCTCACTGTCAAGAATTTCTCCCTCGTCTCCAGTCTCAGTCTCCCCTCTCCCAGCTCAAAGCCATTGGCCCTCAGCCTGGCACTAGAAGCCACTGTCAAAAGTCCCTCCCCAGCTTTCTTGTAGCTCCCCCTTTCAGGTACTGGAAGGTTGCTCTGAGGTCTCCCCAGAGCCTTCTCCAACAAAANTTGCAAGACCTTGTCAATAGTCCCTCCTCAGCCTTCCTCCTGCCAAGAGTCAGCTACAACATCAGCTTGGTAAAGCCATTTTCACAGAATGCATTGGGTTGGATGGGACCTTTAAAGCTCACCTACTCCAACCCCCCTGCAGCCAGCAGGGACACCCCCAATTAAATCTAAGCTGCTCAGAACCCAATCAAAACCTTAAATGTGACCCTCCAGCACCTTCACCTCACTACTTGGGTTGATGCAAAATAAAGAAGTGCCAAATGGGCACTTAAAAACTGAAGCAAGGTAAACAGAAAAGCAGGGTTGAGTGCTGGAAACTTTTCCCACCCTCCCTCAGACACTAATTCTGAAGCACATGATCTTATTTCTCATGCTTTTAACTACTGCCTCATTAAAGACAAGATCAGAGCAGGGGCAATTTTCCAAGGCAACATTCCAAGAGGAAAGCTGCTGGGGAGGTTTTTTTATCCCCTAGGAAGCTCTCTGCACACACTATTTTCTTCCCCTCCAAGCCCTTCAGAGAAGGCAGCCTCTGAAATGCCACTGCCATAGTCATGTTTGCAGCTTCCAGCTCCTCCTGCTGGGTGGCAGCCTGCAAAGGACACAGCCAGAAGCCATCAGAACTGACAATCCTTTGTAGGAAGCACTACAGCAGCAGAAGCAGGCAGCAGAACCAAGGCCTGGCTTTGCCTGCTGACAAACTGAGCTCCACAGAAGCCCAGGATCACAGTTCCCTGGGGTTGGAAAAGCCTTTTAAGATCATCCACTTCAACCATTCTCTAACTCTGTCAAGGCTGGGGCTACATTATGCTCCTCAGCACCATATCTCTGCACCTTTGAAACAGCTCCAGGGNTCATTAAAGACAAGATCAGAGCAGGGGCAATTTTCCAAGGCAACATTCCAAGAGGAAAGCTGCTGGGGAGGTTTTTTTATCCCCTAGGAAGCTCTCTGCACACACTATTTTCTTCCCCTCCAAGCCCTTCAGAGAAGGCAGACTCTGAAATGCCACTGCCATAGTCATGTTTGCAGCTTCCAGCTCCTCCTGCTGGGTGGCAGCCTGCAAAGGACACAGCCAGAAGCCATCAGAACTGACAATCCTTTGTAGGAAGCACTACAGCAGCAGAAGCAGGCAGCAGAACCAAGGCCTGGCTTTGCCTGCTGACAAACTGAGCTCCACAGAAGCCCAGGATCACAGTTCCCTGGGGTTGGAAAAGCCTTTTAAGATCATCCACTTCAACCATTCTCTAACTCTGTCAAGGCTGGGGCTACATTATGCTCCTCAGCACCATATCTCTGCACCTTTGAAACAGCTCCAGGGATGGGGATTCAATCATTTGCCCTGTTCCAGGGTTTGACAACCATTCTGGGGATGAAATGATTCCTCATGTCCAACTTAAACCTTGCCTGGAGCAACTTAAAATGATGGAATCATTAAGGTTGGAAAAGATCTCTTAAGATCATCAAGTCCAACCTTCTACTCAACACCTAAATGACCACTAGACCATGTCCAGAAGTGCCACATCCATTTGTTTTTTGAACCTCTCCAGGGATGGGGACTCCACCACCTCCCTAAGCAGCCTGTTCCAATGCCTGAGCACTCTTGCAGTGAAGAAATTGTTCCCAATGTCCAATCTGAACTCCACCTGGCACAGGTTGAGGCCATATCCTCTAGTCCTCGGCACTTCATCCTTGAGAGAAGTCTCTCCATCTGACTCCAACCTCCCTTTCAGGGAGTTGTAGAAAGCCAAGTGGTCTTCCTTTGACCTCCTTTTCTCCAGGCTAAAGAACCCAAGTTCCCTCAGCTGCCCCTAAGAAGATTTGTGCTCCAGTTCATGTAGAAATTCTGGGCAGGGGCTGGTATCACCTTCCCTCACCAGCATGGCACTGAAGAGCAGGACTCTTTCCCACACCATCCTGGGAACATCACAGAATGGTTTGGATTGGAAGGGACCTTAAAAATCATCCAGTTTCAACCAGGGACACCTTCCACTAGACCAGGTTGCTCAAGGTCTGGTTTTGAAGACCTCCAGGGAGGCTGTGGAGCACAGAAGCACAGAATGTGATCTTTGATTCTGTGCTTCTGTGTTCCACAGCCTCCCTGGGCATCCTCTGCCAATGTCTCCCCACTCTCACTGTCAAGATTTTTTGCCTCATCTCCACTCTCAATCTCCCCTCTCCCAGCTCAAAGCTATCATCCTATTCCTCCCAGGAATCTCTTATCCTATTACTCCCAGGCCCTGTCAAAAGTCCCTCCCCAGCTCTCCTGCAGCCCCTTCAGGTACTGAAAAGCTGCTCTAAGGTCTCCCTGGAGCCTTCTCTTCTCCAGGCTGAACAGCTCCAACTCTCGCAGCCCAACATCCTGCGTATGCAACATCCATGCTGCACACCAAGCCTTTCCTTCATCAATTCCCCCCAGTCCCAGCACCCAAGACACAGTGTGGACCACAAGATTGTTTTACATACACTCCCTCTTTCTAGAAGCAGCTGGCACTTGCTCAGGCAGTCTGGACTGTTGGTGAATTCAACCAGGGCCTTCTCTGCCTGGAGCCGTGTCGCGGTGTCTGTGGTCTCATAAAGCTGCTTGCACAGGTTCTCTAGCTGGGCTAGGCTCTGCAAAACATGAGAAGACACTGCTCAGAAAGAAGGTTTTCCACACAAGAAAGAACCATGTTCTGGCTGCAGTCAAAGCAGTGTGGCCAGCAGGATGAGGGAAGGGATTCTGCCCCTCAGCTCTGCCCTGCTCAGACCCCACCTGCAGTGCCGTGCTCAGTTCTGGGGCACTCAGCGCAAGGATGTGGAAGTGCTGGAGAGGGTTGTGGAGGCCATAGAGATGATCAGAGGGTTGCAGCACCTCTCCTACAGGGACAGGCTGAGAGAATTGGGGCTCAGCATCACATCTCTGGGGCTGTGAAACACCTCCAGGGATGTGGGGATTCATACACCTCCCTGTGCAGCCTGTGCCAGGCTTTGAGAACCCTTTCAGTGCAGGAGTTTCTTCTGATCTCCAACCTAAACCTGCCCTGGGGCAACCTGAGGCCATTTCCTCTGGTCCTAAAGATACCTTAAAAGAAATCTTTAAGATCAAATCCAAGCCTTAGCCCAGCACAGCCAGGGCACCACCAACCCATGGTCCTCAGCACCACATCTCCATGGCTCTGAAACCCCTTGAGGCCATTTCCTCTTGTCCTGTTGCTTGTGTCTTAGGAGAAGAGCCCAACCCCAAGCTGGCTCCAGCCATCTTGCAGGGAGTTGTAGAGCCAGAAGGTCTCCCCTCAACCTCCTTTTCTCCAGGCTAAACCACCCCAGCACCAGAAGCACCTTCTCTTGTTGTCCAAATCCTTCCCCAGCTCCACTGCCCTTCTCTGACCCCACTCCAGACCCACTTCTTCCTCCTCTTTGGTCTACACCTCCCTTTTTTAAGTTGAAATCCACCACCCCTTGTCCTGTAGGGGTTGAGATTCACTCTGCAGGGCACCATAACAACCTTCAGCACCTCCCAAAACGTTATAAAGATCTTGTGCTAAATCTCCTCCACTAGGACATGCCAGAACTACCTCAGGCAAAGCAGGAGAGGCAAGGGCTGGGCTGGCTCTGAGCTGCCTCTCCGTGAACGCATTCAAAAGGAAAATAAAACCACCAGGCAGGATTCTGTGTGCTCAAACAACTGGAAAATATTTGCCAGAAAGCCTGAGCCAGGCAGATGGTTTCCTCCAGTGAAGTCTTTGGTGTCCTAGTTTAAACACGAAAAAAAAAAAAAATGGCTTCACAGACAGATATAAAAATGTTCCCTCAGGTCTTCAGTGTTAGATTAATAAGCAGGTATTTTGGATTGCTTCAGGGTCAAAGCAGCAGCTCTGAGATTCCAGGGGTTAAATCATGCCAAGGAGATCAAGAACTTCTGGAAAAAAGGAAGGTGGCATCAGCCCCCCTGGTTGGGTTTTGGAGGAAAGGTTGTTCTGCAAAAGCTGAGTTAGGGACAGGGGCAGGCAATGGGTTCCTGAGCCACATCAGGGTGCAGCTCAGCACCCCTCAAAGAATCATGGAATGGTTTGGGTTGGAAGAGAGCTCAAAGCTCAGCCAGTTCCAACCCCACCACCAGCATGGGCAGGGACATCTCCCACAGGCTGCTCAAGGCCTCATCCAACCTGGTCCTGAATACCTCCAGCGAGGAGGCAGCCACAGCCTCCCTGGGCAACCTGTGTCAGTGTTTGCCTCAGTCAAGAATTTCTTCACAACTTTAGAGAAATTAGAGAACTCTGACCAAGTGTCCTGTGCCCTGACCTGCTTCTCCCTCACATTCACAGAATTACAGCTGGGCAGTGGTTGGAGATCACTAAGTTCAACTCCTCCATACTAAGCTAGAATCACTTAAAGGAGGTCACACAGGGACAGGTCCAGCTGGGTTTGGAATGTTTCCAGAGATGGAGACTCCACCACCTCTCTGGGCAGCCTGTGCCAGGGCTCTGGGACCTTTCCAGGCAAGAAGTTGCCCCTTGTGTTGAGCTGCAACCTCCTGTGCTGCAGCTTCCATCCATTGCTGCTTGTCCTATCCCAGGCAGCAGTGAGCAGAGAAGTCAGAAGAGATGTTCCAGCCCCCTCAGCACCTCTGCCACCCTTTGCTGTACCCTCTCCAGCATGTCCCTCTCCTTAAACTGGGGAGCCTAGAACTGGACCCAGTAACCCAGCTGTGGCCTCAGCAGGGCAGCACAGAGGAGGAGAATCTCCCAGCAGAGCACCTGAGCTGCCCTGACACTTCATTTCAGGTCTGCAAGGTGAACACTGGCAAGAGGAGGGCAGTGGAGGTCCCTTCCTCTCTGCTGATGGAGTAGAAATCAGGCTCCAGCACCCAGCTTCCAAAGTTGGAGAGGTTCAGAGGGCTAGAATTAAGTGGGGATTATTTCACTAGAGGCCAGGCCATGCCCCAGCCAAGATAAAAAAATACCCTTTAGTGTAATGATTAGGCAGGGTGAGGGCTCTGTGGGTGCCAGATAAGGACCAAGGCATGAGACAGCAGTGTTTGAAACTGGGAGACACTGCTAATCCTGCTGCCACTGGGCTGGGAAGATGAGCTGAGGAGAGAAAGAAGCACTCAAAGCCCAGTCACAGCTACCCAGAAGTTGTGTTTGAAGCTTCCTGGAGGAAGAACAGCTCCAAAAATGCTTTGCAGCAAGATCAAAGCAGTCTGCTGCACCCAGGGGAGGCAGAGGAGGCAGCAATGAGGGCTTGAGGTGGCAGAGAGATGGTGGCATGGGGATGGGAGGTAGTGGCTGGGATGGCATTTTAGGAGGATATCTGCTGAGTCCCAGGGGACAGCTCCAGTTCTGGAAGCTTCAGCACAAGGAGGACATGAACCTGGTAGCAGGTTCATGAGCAGGGCCAGAGGAGGGCACAAAAATGATCTGAGGGCTGGAAACTGTCTGTTGTGAGGCCAGGCTGAGAGAGTTGGGGGTGTTCCCCAACCAACCTTGGGAGACTTTCTGGTAGCCTTTCAGGACTGAAAGGGGATGGTAAAAAAGATGGGGACAGACCTTTCAGCAGGGCCTGTGGGGACAGACCAAGGAATGATGGTTTCAACTAAGAGGAAGATTTAGATGGTAGAGAAGGAGGCAATTTTTGGCATTGAGGGTGACAAGAGCCTGACACAGGTTGCCCAGAGAGGTGGAAGATGTCCAAGTGCCTGGAATCATTCCAGGTCAGTTTTTTCTGGGGGTGCTGAGCAACCTTCTCTGGTTGCACTGCAGTTTGAGGCACACACCACAGCTCTTGAGCTACACCTCCAACAAGTCCAGCCCTACCTCACAGATCATCACACAAAACACCTCCCCTTTGACACTCCCCACACACTGTTCTGTTTAGGGCAGAAGTGGTTTTCACCATGGGAAAGTTTATTTATCAATTAATTTGCCAAACTCTCACTCCCCTTCTCCCCAGACAACTTCCCCCCACCCCTCCTCTGAGGGAAGTTTTGCTTACAGAGCTCCTTTCCACCAAGCCCTGCTCAGGGCAAAGCTGTCACCACCAACCATGGGAGCAATCCTGAGCAGGAACTGCCAATCCATCCCAGAATGTCAGGGGCTGGAAGGGACCTCCAAAGCTCAGCCAGTCCAACCCCCCTGTCGGAGCAGGAGCACCCAGAGCAGATCACACAGGAACACATCCAGGCAGGGTTTGAATATCTCCAGAGAGGGAGACTCCACAGCCCCCCTGGGCAGCCTGTGCCAGGGCTCTGGCACCCTCACAGGGACAAAAATCCTCCCCATGTTTACATGGCACTTCCTATGCCTCAACTTCCACCTACTGCCCCTTGGCCTGGCATTGGGCATCATCCAGCAGAACTTGGCACCGTGCTCTTGGCACTCACCCTGAACATCTTTATAAACATGAATGAGGGCAGCTCCAGGCTCCTCCTCTCCCAGCAGCACAGCTCCAGCTCCCTCAGGCTCTCCTCATAAAGAAGATGTTCCACTGCCTTCAGCATCTCTGTGGCTCTGTGCTGGACTCTCTCGAGCAGTTCCCTGAGGTCCTTCCTGAACTGAGGGGCCCAGAACTGACCACAGTACTCCAGATGCAGCCTCAGCAGGGCAGAGCAGAGGGGCAGGAGAACATTTCTTAATCTACTCACCACAGCCCTTCTAACCCACCCCAGAATGGCATTGCCCCTCCTGGGCACCAGAGCACATTGTTGGCTCATGCTCCCATCCACCAGGATCCCCAGATCCTTGTCCCATTAACTGCCCTCCAGCAGGTCAGTCCCCAGCCTCTACTGATCCATGGAGTTGTTCTTTCCCAGGTGCAAGACTCCACACTTGGTTGGAAAAGACCTCCCAGATCGAGTCCAACCATCGACCCAACACCATAAACCCAGCACTCTGGCCTCATCCTCTTGCCCCCCACCCTTTAGCTCTTGCTGAGCACTGAGCAGATCCCCTCTGGGGCTGCTCTTCTGCAGGCTCAACAGCCTCAGGGCTCTCAGCTTCTCCTCCTTACAGAGCTGCTCCAGGCCTTTCCCAGCCTCCCCTGGACTCTCTCCAACAGTTCCCTGTCGCTCTGGAACTGGGGAGCCCAGAACTGGCCCCAGGATTCCAGATGAGGTCTCAGCAGAGCAGAGTGCAGGGGGAGAAGAACCTCCCTTGCCCTGCTGCCCACACTCTTCTTGGTGCACCCCAGGAGACCACTGGAGCTGTGCTGGCCAAGAGTGCACATTGCTGAGCAGGAAGCTCAGCATGTCTCCAGGAGATGGTCACATTGGTGGCTCTGAAGCTCCTGGTTTCCATGTTGTGCCTATTGCCCCTTGTGCTATCACTGGGCACCACCAAACAGAGCCTGGCACCTTCACCCTGACACCCACCCCCTCACATAGTTACAGACATTGCTCAGATCCCCTCTCAGCCTTCTCCTCTCCACACTACCCAGCCCCAGGGCTCTCAGCCTTTCTCCACAGCAGAGATGTGCCAATTTCTTCATCATCCTCACAGCCTCTTTCCAGATCTGTCTCCTTCGAACTGGGGAGCCCCAAACTGGGCACAGGACTCCAGCTGTGGCCTCACCAGGGCTAAGCAAAGGGGGAGCAGAACCTCTTTTGACTTACTGGTGACACTGTTCTTCCCAGCCCTCCTAACAGCTTTGCATCATGTTATTGTTAATCTCTTTAATGATCTCAAATTCTGTGAAGTAATCTTTCCTCCAGCTCTGGCACCTGGCCTCAGATTCCCATCCACAGAGAGCAGCTGCTAAAGCCCTCAACTTATCAATCTCATTTCCACTACGAGCCACAAACAAAACTCATCACTCTTCAGTGTTTTCCCCCTGGTGAAGATAAGCAACATGTGATCATCTTTAAAATGATAAATACTTACAAGGAGAAGGAGCAGCTACCTAAAAAAAGGAGTCCCCAGGGCATGCTGTGGAATTGATCTTAGATTACACGGTTGCTTAAGCAACGCTCTTCACATCCAGGGGCTGTAATAAGCTCTAGGCAGCTTTAGTTCCATGGGCTTTGACTTCACCACGCTGCTATTTCCCATTTCAGATGATTGAGGAAGCTCCTGCTGTGCTCAAGTGGACTCAAGACAGCAGAAGCAGCCCCATCATCACTCAGGAGGAGCAGACAAGCAAGAACCCCCACGGATTCCGACCACTAAAAGGCAGCATTTGGCTGGAGATCAATCCCAGCTCATACAGAGCAAACATTGCCTTGGGTTGGAAGGGACTCTCAAAGGTCGTCTTGTCCACCAGTTGGGACATCTCCAACTGGAGCAGTTTGCCCAAGGCCACATCAAGCCTGACCCTGAATGTCTTCAGAGATGGAGCTTCCATCACATCTCTGGGCAACTTGTTCAAGTGTTCCACCACCCTCACAGTGAAGAAATTCCTCCTGATGTCTGACCTAAATCTGCCCTGCTCCAGTTTCAGCCCACTGCCCCTCGGCCCACCTCCAGTTTCAGCCCACTGCCCCTCGGCCCACCTCCAGTTTCAGCCCACTGTCTCTCATCCTATCTCCTAAAGCCCTTCTAAGCAGTCCCTCCCAAACTTTCCTGTAGGTCCCCTTCAGATACTTAAATGAAGCTACAAGGTCACTCTGGAGCTTTCTCTTCTCCAGGCTCTCAGCCTTTGCTCCTTTGCTTCAGGCCCCTCAGCATCTTCCCAGCCTGCCCTGGACTCTCTCCAGCAGTTCCCTGTTTCACTGGGGAGCCCAGCACTGGACCTAGCACTCCAGAATTTGCCTCTCTAGGGCAGACTAGAGAGAGAGGAGAACCTCCCTCAACCTGCTGGCTACAGTCTTAATGCTTTTCCACCTTCAGCAACCACCACTACCACTGTAGTGTTTTACTCCACTGCCTACCAAAAAAAAACCCCAACAGCTCTAAACCAAAGCCCTGCTGCACATGAATTTGAGGCCTGAAATTGTGCTCAGAGATGATGGTTGAAGAGAAAACAGAAACCTTCCAAATGCTCCAAGAACTCTGAAAGCACTTCCAGGGCTATGAAATATTCAAGCTTCTAAAGGACAGCTCCAACTCACCATCCAGAAAGGGCAAAATGATCCCAGGGCTGCAAATCACCTTCAACTTACTGGTTAAACTAAACTGGTGTTGGCCACAAACATTATCAAGTGTCAAAAGAGAAGAAGCAGAGAAATTGGTACATTCCAGCATGATGTCCTTGGACTGCAGCTCCTCTAATCAGTGTGTGCACAAACACTGAGCTGCTGAATCCAGGGCACTGAGCTTTCCAAAGGGAATTCAATCAAAACACTCTGATGATACCCACCTGGCCAAAGGGAACATGGCAAGCAGAGAACTGAGTCAGAAGGAAAGAGGTTGTGGAATAAGGCAGGTAAAAGGTGTGTTCAGGCATCAACTGAAAAGAAAGCCTTTGGAGAGCTACAGCTGTGAGTCTCTAGCATGGCAGGGTTGGAAAGGACCTCTGGAGAGGATCCAGTCCAACCCACCCTGCTCCAGCAGGGCACCCACAGCAGCTTGCCCAGCAGCACAAGGCAAAGGAGAGGTTGGAAGCTCTCCACACAAGGAGACTTCACAACCTCTCTGGGCAGCCTGCTCCAGGCCTCCAGCACCCTCACACCAAACAACTTTCTCCTCCTCTTTAAATGGAGCCTTCTGGGTTCCAGTCTGTGCCCACTGCCCCTTGTCCTGACACTGGGCATCACTTACAAGAGTCTGGCCCCAACCTCTTGCCCCCCACAGCTGCTTTAGCTCTTGCTGAGCATTGCTCAGATGCCCTCTGGGGCTGCTCTTCTGCAGGCTCTCAGCCTTTGCTCCTCACAGAGCTGCTCCAGGCCCCTCAGCATCTTCCCAGCCTGCCCTGGACTCTCTCCAGTAATTCCTCATTTCTCTTGAACTGGGGGGCCCAGAGCTGGACACAATATACCAGATATGGCCTCAGTAGCACAGAGCAGAACCTCCCTTGACCTTCAGGCCACACTCTTCTTGCTGGACCCCAGGTGACCACTGGACTTCTGGTCCATGAGGTCACACTGCTGGCTCATGGACAACTTTTCTTCCACCAGCACTCTCAGCTCTCCCTCTGCAAAGGCTTGCAAGAGCTGCAGGAAAGTTTCTCAGCTGAGAGAGGAATCCTGACCCTTCCCTTGCCAGAGCAGGAGTCTTCCCTGCTAAGGTGTGAAAAGGTTCAGGTTTGTTCTGCTTTGGTGGATCTGCCTCTTCAGCCCCTCCAGATCCAGCTGAATCAAGCAGACAAGGATGGCTCCTTCCCTCCCACTGTGGTCTCCCTTCTCCAGGCAGGACTCCAGAGCACCAAACAAGCCTGACAAGAGCAGGTTGAAGCTTGTCCTCCACCGCTCAGCTACAAGCCCAGAGCCTGTCTCAGCTCTCAGCAGAGCTCAGATGCTAATGAGCAGCACAGAAACATCCAGGAAATGCTTCATTTGCATATCCCTGGAATGACATTATCTTAACCCCTGCAGTTGCAAGGAAAAAAGCCATTTGTAGTGTCACAGCCCAAGCTTTTCAGATCCCTCAGTGGCTGCCCAACGGCCAGAAGGGTGTCAAAGCACCAAGTCACCTCTCACTTGTGTGCCAGGAGCACAAGGAAAGCAGCCAACACAACCCAAGGCAGCCATGGGGGGCCCTGGCAGGCAGGCAGGGGACAAGACCAACATTAATGAAATGATAAAACAGGAACCAGCAACTGCTGCTGGCTCTGCCTGCACTGCTGCCTGCCTGTGTCACAGAATCATGGGATGGGTTGGACTGGAAGGGACCTTAAAGCTCATTCAGTTCCAACCCCCCTGCCATGGGCAGGGACATCTCCCTCCAGCACAGGTTGCTCAAGGCCTTGAACACCTCCAGGGATGAGGCAACCACAGCATCCCTGGGGAACCTGTGCCAGTGTCTCCCCACCCTCACTGACAAGAATTTCTTCCTCATCTCCAGTCTCAATCTCCCCTCTTCCAGCCCAGCGCCACTGTCCCTCATCTTGTCACTCCGAGCCCTTGTCAAAGTCCCTCCCCAGTCAGTGAGCTGTGACTTAAGGTTGTCAGAGGCAGGAAGGCTGTGAGGGACATCTCCTCATGTTAACTCTTTGGTGGGTTTAATTCCTTCATTCCCAGAGGTTACACTGGCTTGACTTGTTCAGTAGTAAAAGGTAACTTTGCTGTAGTAGGTCTGAGCTGATGGCCACTCTGGTGCTGGGTCAATGTTTGGACTTTGATGATCCTTTAGGTCTTTGCCAACCAAAACAATTCTATGACTTTGTGACCTGCCAAAGTGGTAGAGAAGTCTTAGACTCCCAGAATGGCTCAGGTTGGAAGGGACCTCAGAGATCATCTGCTCAAACCCTCCCTGCCACGGGCAAGGACACCTTGCAACCAGATTNAGCAGAGCTGCTGCAGCCCTCTCAGCATCTTCATGGCCATCTCCAGGGAGGGCAAATCCTCAACACATCCTGATTACAGGGGGAAAAAAAAGGATTTAAAATGTCCTTTTACAGCACTCCCCCAGTAACCAGAAGTTTCCCATTGCTAGAAACCAAACTGAGAGAATATTTAAGCCAGCAGTCAGCTGAAAGTGGCAGGAAAGGGCCAATTTGTCTGCTTGCTGCCAAGATCTTCTTGGTTGATTTTCTTGTGTAATTAAGAATTACAGCAGAGCACTGAGCAGTAAGAACTGCAAAGCTGAATGGAAGAAGTTCACCTAGAAGTCTTTAAGTCCACTGCAAACTATCAAGCAGCAAGAAGAGCTCTCCCACCACGCAGGCAGCTCCCAAGTGAGGGAAAAGGGGAGGCTGAAAAGGTGGAACTTGGACCTCTTTGCTGCTGTTGAACCTCAGCTTTTGCTCTGGAGCTGGGTGTTGATTTGCACAGAGCAGGCAGGTGCTGGGGAGGCAGACAGCACTCAGGGGGATGTTAAGCCACCACTTCTGCTCCAGGTAATGCAGCAAGAACACAACACAGCACACAGGGATGTCCTGGAATGGAGCTCCTCTTCCCACCCACAAAAGTGGAGAAGACACAGCCCCAGAGCAGATAAAAGCCCCAGGAGAGCACATTGCACAGTGCAATCACCAGGCAATTGCACCTAAAAATAGTTTAAATTGTCAAAGAGCTGCTAAAAAGGACTTTCTGTTGACAGCACTCAACACTACCATGTTATTTTACTCAGCCTGGAGAACTGCTTCCAATTTCCAGAGCAGGACAACAGGCAAGGGGAGAAGGAATCATGGACTGGTTTGCTTTGGAAGGGACCCCAAAGCTCATCCAGTTCCAACCCCCTGCCATGGGCATGGACACCTCCTGCCAGCCCAGGTTGCTCAAGGTCCTATCCAAGCTGGCTTTCAACACTGCCAGGCTGGGAGCCTCCACAGATGCTCTGGGCAACCTGTTCCAGTGCCTCAGCACCCTCCTGGGGAAGAATTTCCTCTTATTGTCTCATCTCAATCCAGCTTCTTCCAGCCTGAAGCCATCACCCTTCACTCTGTCACTCCAGGTCTTTGCACAAAGCCCTTCTCCAGCTCTCCTGCAGCCCCTCTCAAATCCTGGAAGGCAGAGAAGGATCAAACTATCAGAGCACATTTTAGCACAGAGATCTTACATCATCCAGCACCCAAAGTGTGCCACCATTAAGACATCAAGCACCAGAGCATAAAGCTGCTGTTTCATCCTACAAAACTTCCCACCAGCAAAACATTGCTGGAGTTAGGAGGGACCACGAACAAACTGCATGAGAAACAGAACTAAAACTGTAAAAACTCTGCAGCAGTTGTGTGCAGGAGGCCCAGAGCATCACCAGCAGCAGCAGCTGTGTGCAGGAGGCCAAGAGCATCACCAGCAGCAGCAGCTGTGTGCAGGAGGCCAAGAGCATCACCACCAGCAGCTGTATGCAGGCTCACAGTATGTCAGGGGTTGGAAAGGACCCAAAGAGCTCATCCAGTCCAACTTCCCTGCCAGAGCAGGACCAGACAATTCAGCTCAGGTCACATAGGAACACATCCAGACAGGCCTGCAAAGGCTCCAGAGAAGGAGACTCCACAACCTCTCTGGACAGCCTGTGAAGGTGCTTTGGGACCCTTATGGTGTGTGCAGGTGACCAATACCACCACCACAAGCAGCAGCTGTGTGCAGGAGGCTACACCAACTATCAATTCACTGAGTTGAGTGATGAGGACTTCAGAATTATAGAATCATAGACTTGCCAGGGCTGGAAGGGACCCCAAGGATTGTCCAGTTCAAACCCCCAGCCATGGGCAAGGACACTTCACACTAGAGCAGGTTGCTCAGAGCCACATCCAGCCTGGCCTTAAAAACTTCCAGGGCTGAGGTTTCCACCACCTCCCTGGGCAACCTGTGCCAGTGTTTCAGCACCCTCATGGTGAAGAACTTCTTTCTAACATTCAATCTGAATCTACTCACTTCCAGCTTTGCTCCATTCCCCCCAGCCCTGT
>WBNM01011408.1:0-10383 GCA_013399055.1 Ramphastos sulfuratus | reverse complement strand
TATGATTCTGTGTTTAAACTTCAAGTGTCAGTCTATGCTGCAAGACTCTCAGGTTGTTTAAATTTTCTAAAACCTTTCCTATAATTATTTAAATAAATCTGAATGTATATATACATTCTGCAAAAATAATTTTACCAACTGCACAAAAGAATTTTTGTGTGTGTGTGTGTGTGTTAATTGTAAATAAGTTTGGGAAATATTTCTTTATATATTTAATAAACTGTTTAATAATTTTTAGATTGGCCTCATTACTATTGACTTCTAACCCAGATTCAAACCCCTCCTTAACAGAGCTATCTGAAGTTTTGGAATTGATTGAGTATTCCTTCAATGGTCCTGGGAGAAGAATTGGAAATGCTGATGAAATTTGCTGAAGATGGGTTTGAAGAGATTTGATATATAAGGGGATTGAATGTCATAGGAAGAACTGAATAATCTAGAAGGTGGGAGGAATAGAACTTAAAAGAAACCTAACAATACAGAAAGGAAGGTCACACATTAGGGAACAAATAAACATTTCTGTTACAAGCTCTGAGTTTTATTTTAAGAAATTACTAATATGTGTATTAGATCCTCTCTGAGACATGGGAGTGAATCTCAGTTCCTGAAACCTTCTGCATGTCATAGACTGTGTTGGAATCACATCAAGACACTTTTAGTAATACTGCTAAGAAAGATGAAAGTATACATCTAGGGTATATCAAACAAGGTTATTTACTGCAGCACTAAATGATTAATAATTTCATTGTGTATCTTAGAAATTCTGTCTCCATAGTAACATATATTATTCTAATTGCATTTGTGTATTTGATTTACATTGTTGAGTTTTGATATTGGGGGGCTACAGGGTTGGTTTCTGCTGGAAGCTGCTAGAAGCTTCTCCTATCTGCAACAGAGGCAGTGCCAGACCCACCAGTGGCAAAGCTGAGCCTATCAGATATGTTGATATCACTTCTGCAATAACATCTTTAAGGAGAGGGGGAAAAAAATCGCCAAAGGGGAGCTTCAGCCAAAGAGAGGAGTGATAGTATGTGAGAAAAACAACTATGCAGATGCCAAAGTCAGTGAAGAAAATGAGGGAAGAGGTGCTCCAGGTGTTGGAATAGAGACTTCTTTGCAGCCTGTGTGAATATCATGGTGAGGTACTCCTTCTCCCTGCAGCCCACGGAGGTTAGTGGTGGAGCAGATATCCACCTGAAGGCCATGAAGGATCCCATGCTGGAGCAGGTGGATATGTACATGGAGTATAAACCTATGGGAAGCTCATGCTGGAGATGGCTCCTGGTGGGACCTGTGGACCTGTGGAGAGAGAAGCTCACAGTGGGGTAGGTTGGCTGGCAGAACTTGTGACCCTGTGCTAAAGCCATTTTGGAGCAGTTTGTGACTGAAGGATTACATTCCATGAGAAGGACCCACACTGGAGCAGTATGTGAAGAACTGTAGTCTGTGGGAAGGACTCATGTTGGGAGAAGTTTGTGGAAGACTGTCTCCCCACACTAGATGAGGGCGTGAGTTTGAGGAGAAAGGACTGTCAGAGACAATGTGTGATGAACTTAATTCAGACTATTCCTTGTCCTGCTGTGCTGCTCAGAGGAAGTAGGTAGAAAAAAACTAGGAATAAAGTTGAGCCCAGGAAGAAGGGAGGGGTGAGACAAAGATGTTTTAAGATTTGAGAGTATTTATCATTAACCTATTCTGATCTGATTGCCAATAAATTAAGCTAATTTCCCCAAGCCTAGTCCATTTTGCCAATGACAATAACTGTTGAGTGATTTCCCTGTCCTTATCTCAACCCACAGGGCTTTCATTATATTTTTTTCTTCCCTGTCCAGCTGAGAAGGTACAGTGATAGGATGGCTTTGGTGGCCACCTGGCATCTAGCCAGGATCAGTTCAACATGATTTGTTATAAAATTGAATTTGACCTGTTGCAGAATCAGAGTTGGAATGCTGCTATGATCAGAAGAATGGAAGACGTTTCTGTGGTGATCAAATAATCTTAATGTGCTTAGTTTATAAATCTAAAATTTGAAAGGAGAAACAATGGGGTGACTTTAAATGCATATATGGTGGCAAGCTCCTATTTGGAGTAATAAATCATGATGATACAAGGAAGAATTGGTATATACTGGTTTGGAATACATTTATACTGGAAATAAAAAAAAAGGTTTCTAAATAATAGAAGTGAAAATAACTGACTGCTAAACGCAGAAAGGAAAAGAGAAAAAAATCAGAGTGCAGACTGCCTTTTCATCAGCAGGGATGTCTAACTTTAACCTTCATGTAATTGGATTTAAGGACAAAAGTGATTACTTCTTGTCCACCATTGTTGCTGCCTAGAACAGAGGAAAAAGACTGTCATCTAAGAGGAGAAGTAAAATGAAGAAAAACAGTTCTAGATCATTTGGAGCTGCTTTAACCATCCTCTTCCTGCACTCTCCTTTTACTATGCATCTACAAAACAAATAATCAAAGTTAGTAAGAGGTTGCAATAATTTCCTGTTCTCATTTCCAAGGCAAGATGCAAAAAGATTATATTTAATTATATACTTTTATTTATCAGAAGTTATAGACAAGAGGAAGTCAATTTAGTTTGTACTGCAAAGTTAATATTAAAAGTTCCTAAGCTTGTAAACCTTAACTCTACAACCTCAATAATGGTTTTGGGTTTTATTTAAAAGATTTTGTGTATATCTGGTAACACACATTCAAAGAAAGGCAATGAAGCTGTTGAAGAGTTTAGAATGCAAATCTTACGAGGAGGAGCTAAGGGACCTGAGGCTATTTAGCACAAGGCTGGGTGGTGAATGGCTGGAGAGCAGCCCTGAGGAAAAAGGACCTGGGGGTCTGGGTTGATGAAAAGCTCAACAGGAGCCTNTTGGAACTAGATGATCTTGGAGGTCCCTTCCAACTTACCATTCTATGATTCTATGATTCTATGATTCTTGGAGAAAAGGAGGTTCAGTAGAGACATTATTGTTCTCTATAACTACCTGAAAGGAAACTGTACAGTGGTAGGTATCAGTCACTTCAGTAATGAGTGACAGACCAAGAAGAAATGACCTCAAGTTACATCCACTTCTGGGATGTTAGGAAAGATGTCTTCAATTAAAGTGTTATAAAGCACTGAAACAGACTGCCCAGGGGAAGTGGTGGAGTCACAGTTCCTGGAGGTGCTTACAAGATATGCTCAGTGGCATGATTTAGCAGTGTGTTTGGCTGTGTTACGTTAATGGTTGGACATGATGACATTAAATGTACTTTCCCACCTAAATAATTATATGATTCTATTTTGTGACTCTATGAATAGGCATACCTGAATGTATTTAATAAGTGTATATTTAACATGCACATTTTTGATAATTCAGTAGACTTTATTATAGAAATATTATATAAATATCAAATAGACAGGTGCACATACTAAATAAGACAGCTGGGAAACTGCAGCTGAAGTACATCTAAGGCAGGTTAGATACCACCCTCTTATTTTCTGTATCAATTAAAGTTGGGAAGTGAGAACAAAACCATAGATTAGAAAACAACACAGCATGTGTCATGGTTCTACAATGTCATAGCTGCAAGTATAACAAAGCCTGAAATTTCCCTGTCGGCTTGTTGGTTTTATATGTGTAGCAAGCTGTGCTTTCTTCAGAGGAATAGGTCTACATTTAAGGTTGCTTTCTACATAAAATGGTGTATTGTATCATAAGTTAGGATCTGATTAGGGAAAATGAGCATATATGCAGAACTAATTATGAAAATAAAAATATCGATCTCGGGCAAAGAGAGAACTTTACAATATTCAAGCACCTAAGGCTCATTACAATCAATAAATGATGGAACAGCCAAGACTAAGAAACACTTGCTGAGTAATTATGTTTCTTTTCATGCACAATAGAGTTGAAAATAATCAGTCTAAACATATCTAATAATTCAGTACTGCATGAAGCATGAATCCCTTATATTGTTTACTTGTCTCCATAAAGTGCAGCTTTTCCAAATTAAAATCCTTAAATTCACTTAAGGACTTGAAACATACATTTGCACTGTTTGGAAGATTGTGTTTTAAGGGATAAAATAAATCTGAGAATTGCAGCTCTACAGAGAGGTTTTTTCCCTTATATATCAATTTTAGATGTCAGTGAGTCAAGCGAAAAATCAAGAAGAATATATTACCCTTTTTTTTTTTCACCTTTTATTATGACAAATAACTAAAATTTAAAGTATTGCATAGAGACTGGAACTTTTATCCCATTTTCTAGCAAATATATTAACTAATTTTACCAGACTATATGATTAAGCAAGCATGCACCAACAAATAAACAAGTAAATTTCTTTAAAGTACTCTTAAAAAAAAAAATGTGTAAATTTTACATAGATTCATAAAATGGTAAGGTTGGTAGGCACCTCAAAGTTCATCTAGTTCCAACTCCCTGCCATAAGCATGAACACCTTCCACTAGTACAGGTCACTCAAGGCCTCGTCCAACCAATCCAACTTTACATAGTANGATACTGTGATACTGTTATACTATTTCCCAAGTCCAGCAATATTTCATCTCAAAACACAATATGCCATATATTAAAAATCAGTGTTAGTTTTTCTAAGCATGAATCAGAATTCATACATTTCCCTAAAAAGATTCACAATTTAAAAAAACAACAACAACAACAAAAATCACATACAATTTGCACTTAGCAGCATCTGATGTCTTAAAAATATAGACAAATTGATGAAACAGAAGATAGATATGCTCCTCAGTTAAGATAAATTCTCTAATTCAGATATAAGTGTACAGAACACTTACCATTTTGTGCCCATTAAAGACCTTGGCTTAAAATATGAATCAAATTGGATACTTATTGGACCAATTTATTATGGCAGAGCATTAGCATTCCCAACTAAAGACTCTCCCTGCCAGACTGGAGGTGATTGGGTAGAAATGGGGAAGTGGGCAGAAACAAACAGAAAGAAATAAGCAAGAGTAAAAGAGCTAAATTAGACATCTGAATGCTCTAAATGGTGGAAGCAAATGTTATTCAGGAGTGCTCTTCTATACTCTAGTTGTCTAAGGAGTTAGAATATGGTGATGAAGAAATATGAGTAAGACAAAAGGTCTTGTATCTGAGCTGGAATCTTTCCTAGAGAGCATGATTGTTGCTCTCTACTTGTTCTTCGACTGCCTTATATCAACAAATCAGATGACAGATATTCATTAATCTTATATTCCTTATTTTCTGCGTGATCAACAAGAAAAATAATGACAATCTTCAGTCAGTATAGCTTAATGATATTCTTTGAAATAGTATTCACTGCAAAAGATGTGTAGTGGTTTAAAAATGTAAGTACTCCATGTCCCCTAAAATTAATGGCCAGTGTTTTACTTTTCTTTTAGCATGACTTGAAAACTGAAACAGGGAAAATGTAGAATTCTGTTTAGTATTAAAGGAGTATCTTGAGCATACAATATTCTTTATAAATCTATCAAACAGTATTGAGACTACTGTAGTAATAATTTTGCAGACATTAATACTATTGTTTTCAGAAATCATGGGTTTGAACAGCTTGTGTTAGACATCTGTCACTATCAAACCTTTGCATAGGTTCAGCTGAGTCAAATCTCCTTGAGTTATTTTCTTTGCCCTAAAACAGTATAGGCAGCAGTGGACAACAGCAGCACACATGCTAGCAGCAAGTCTAACATCACAACTGACAAAAGCAAGAGCATTATGCCCATGCTATAGGGCTCACATTCATGCATGGAGAACAGGCTAGGTGTGAATTAATCAAAAAGTCATAGTATTACTTACAATGAAACTGATTTCCTTAGAACTAAGTTGGGCAATGCTTTGCAGAACCTTGGGTTTTGGTGTTTTGGTTTTTTTTGTGTTTGTGTGTTTTGTTTTTTTGTTTTTATTTGTGGGTTTTTTTTCTTTTTTTTAATATAAGCTTAAAATGTTAAGAAGGCTTGAAAAGCCTGGAATAATTTGCAATGTTTATAAACTTGCAGTGTAATGTGAGAAGTAGCTTGTCATAAAGAAAATACTGAACTATGTTTGTATACTTGAGGGCTGAGATGCATTAACTTCAATGAGGTTTCAGCCCGATATGAGAAATTTCTTTAGAGTGAGGGTGATGGAGCACTGGAATAGGCTGTCCAGAGCAGTTGTGGAGTCTCCTTCTCTGGAGACTTTCAAAATCCACCTGGATGTATTCCTGTGCGAACTACCCTAGGGGATCATGCTTTGGCAGGGACATTGGACTCGATAATCTCTGGAGGGTCCTCCCAACTTCTAAGGTTTTGTCATTCTGCGACAGGCTGGAGTGGTGGGCCCAAGCCAAACAAGACCAAATGCAAGGTGCTGCATCTGGGTTGGGGCAATCCCAAGCACCAATACAGGCTGGGGAGTGACTGGTTTGAGAGCAGCCCTGAGGAAAGGGACCTGGGGATACTGGTGGATGAGAAGCTCAACTTGAGCCAGCAGTGTGTACTTGCAGCCCAGCCAGCCAACCATATAATTGGCTGCATCAAGAGAAACCAGGAGATTGAAGAAAGTGATTTTCCCCCTCTACTCGATTCTGGTGAGACCCCACCTGGAGTACTGCATCCAGGTCTGGAACCTTTATTACAAGAAGGATATAGAAGTGCTGGAGCGTGACCAGAAAAGGGCCATGAGGATGATCAGAGGGCTGCAGCACCTCTCCTATGGAGACAGACTGAGAGAGTTGGGGCTGTTCAGTCTGGAGAGGAGAAGGCTCTGAGGAGACCTTATTATAGCCTTCTAGTATCTTAAGAAGCCTACAAGAAAGCTGGTGAGGGATGTTTTAGTATTTCAGGCAGTGATAGGGTGTTGGAACTAGATGATCCTTGAGGTCTCCTTCCAACCTTACCATTCTATGTTTCTATGATAGGACTAGGGGGAATGGAGCAAAACTAGTAGAAAACAAGTGGGTAGATTCAGATTGGATGTTAGGAAGAAGTTCTTCACTATGAGGGTGGTGAGACCCTGGAACAGGCTGCCCAGGGAGCACTACAAAGAGTTTCCTTCCTGCAAAGCACTCTTGGTCTCTATCGTCTGGCTTTTCGCTTTGCACACGTGGACTATAAACAGCAGTGCTGGAAGGCTTTCCCACAAAAAATAGAGTCACAGCTACCTTCACAGCCTTGTGACTGAAATTGGTATGTTTCCTAAAGTCTCCAAGGAAAGCCTGCCTCTTGTTAGTGGGGATATTCACTGCTTATGGATTCATCTTTTCCCAAATACTGTTTCTCGAACTGTTTTGCAACTGTTTATATAAATATTGTGAAGTTGTTTCCAACCAAACACCAAATCTGTAAAGTTTCACAGTTTTGTATATAGAATCATAGAATGGTAAGGTTGGAAAGGACCTCAAGGATCATCTAGTTCCAACCACCTGCCATAGGCAGGGACACCTCCCACTAGTACAGCTCACTCAAGGCCTCCTCCAACCTGGCCTTGAACCCCTCCAGGGAGGGAGCAGCCACAACCTCCCTGGGCAACCTGTTCCAGTATCTCACCACCCTCACTGCAAACAACTTCCTCCTAACATCCAGTCTAAATCTCCCCTCTGCCAGTTTAAACCCATTGCCCCTTGTCCTGTCATTACAAGACCTTGTAAATAGTCCCTCCCCAGACTTCCTGTAGCCCCTTTCAGATACTGGAAGGCTACTCTAAGGTCTTCTCAAAGCCTTCCCTTCTCCAAGCTGAAGAGCCCCAACTCTCTCAATCTGTCCTCATAGGAGAGCTGTTGCAGCCCTCTGATCACTTTCGTGGCCCTCCTCTGGACCCGCTCCAACACTTCCATGTCCTTTCTATGCTAGGGGTTATTTCTGTATGTGGAAGTTCAGGCTGAAGATACTATTATTTACAGGCAGCAACTATATAATGGGAACATCTAACACCTTTGGTTTTGCAGAACTGTGTACATTCTATACAAGTTTAAATCTACATACTTTGATTAATATTTCTATATACATATAAACATAAGGTAGGTCAATACTCTGACCAGAAAACTCTCCTCTAAGTAAAACTCTCCTCCTTATAATACCAGGAAAAAGTGTTATCTTTTCACACTTAAAATTATTAAAGAGGATTTTGTAATACATAAGAGAAAAAAAATGAACTAAATTTATGATTAGCACTGTTGCAGGGACAAGTCAATACTCTGGAGAGCAGGGCTGCCAGAGGAACCTTAACAGGTTGGAGCAATGAGCTGACAGGAACATCCTGAATATCAAGAAGGCAAAATAGAAAGCCTTCCCCTCAGAAAGGAAGATCCTCTCTAAAAGCCATTTCATAACTGTCAAAAAAGCTTAAGGAAAGTATCATCCCCATGATACACTGAAGATTACTATAATTTTGTATGCATTTTGCATATTAAAATTATTCTCAGACTCTACTAAACTCTGAATGGGATTATAAAAAATTTGGTAATTAAGGAGCTTCCTTTCTGCAGGTTAACACTACTGAATACATTCAGAATGAGCAGTGGACAATGACACTAAGGACAAGATAATTGCACAGTTTCTTGCTGGCTCTTTTACCTTTGAAATATCAACGATCTTCACCACTTTTACAGATGAATATGTGTCAACTTGCCCTACTTTCAAAGTAAAAAATATCTTACCAACCCCATTACTAACAGCCAAAAAGTGACCTTGAAAATAAGGTCACAGAAACTATGATAATGATACAGAGTAATGTGGTGGGTTGAAATTACCCCCAAAATAAAATCACTAGCTCAGAAGGTTTGGGAACAAAATGAAGCTATATTTTACAAGCAAGCTAAAATCTAAGGTCATAAAATGCAGTGTATGTATACAAAATATATTTACATATATTTACAATTATTCACAATTCAGAAAAAAAACACCCCTCAAATTGTTCCTCTACCCTTCTGAACAAGGGAACAAGGGAATAGCTCTCCCCACAGAGATAAATCAGGGCCTTCCCTACTTAGCCATAAACAAGAGTCTCAGCCAAGGTCAGCAGAGCCAAAATCTGCCAGAGTGGAGAAGAGAAAAGGAAGGGAAGAACAGTTTGTGCTGCACACTTTATGCTACTTAACAATCCGATGGAATGATATATAGCAGTATCACAGTATTACCAAGGTTGGAAAAGACCTCAAAGATCATCAAGTCCAACCCATTACCACAGACCTCAAGACTAGNCCTGCTGGCCACACTATTCCTGATGCAGGCCAGGATGCCATTGGCCTTCTTGGCCACCTGGGCACACTGCTGGCTCATGTTTAGGCGGGTGTCAGTCAGCACCCCCAGATCCCTTTCTGTTTGGCTGCTCTCCAGCCACTTCGACACCAGCCTGTAGCTCTGCATGGGGTTGTTGTGGCCAAAGTGCAGCCCCTGGCACTTGGATTTGTTGAACGCCATCTGTTGGACTCTGCCCATCTGTCCAGGTGCTCAAGGTCCTGCTGCAGAGCCCTTCTGCCCTCATATCTATCATTTTTCTTTTGCATCCAATACCTTATTTTATTTACTTTTTACTATTTTTTCTATTCAATGTCTCTGGAATTTTCCTATTTCTTGTTTATAATTTAGAACTGGTCTAAAAGTTTAGTTTTAGACTACCACAGGTGATTAAACTACATAAGTTTCATACATGGGTATTCTCATTTAGTTTGAAAATAAACTTAATATGATTTAATTTCATCAATTTTGAAAATGAATAAAGCTAAACCACATTAAGGAAACTAAATAGAAAAAAAGGGCCCACAAAGGGATCCATCCAATTAATGAATTTTCCAAGTTCATGAGAATTAAATTAATGATTTATTGGTGTTCAAGAAAGGCATGAGCCTTGTTATAGTGATATGATATAATGAAAGATAGCAGCTGATTAGGGAAACTCCATATCCTTACAGGTGATAAGCAAATTGTTTAGAATGAAGATTTTCTAAATCATGCTGTCTTTCAGTTCACAATTACAATAATATTCAAGTGATTAAAATCATGCAAATATTTTTTAGCAGTAAAACTTTAGTAGTAAAACTGGGAATCTGTGACTAGACAGTTGTTTAAAAGTTAGTTCTTTAACTCCCATGAGAGAAGGATGTAATAATGTTCTAGAGACTATTTAAAACAATTTCAGGATTTCTAAACATTCTGATGTTGCAAATTTCATTGTGACTACATGAGACTACATGAGGACTACATGAGGACAATGCATTTTATATCTCAAATAATAGAAAACCAAAAGAAAAAAGAAAATGGAAAGGAAGGAGAAAAGAAAACCCACATACTTTCAGTGGTCTCAAATAAATATTCCATAGTAATGCTATATTTATATTTATAATGTCTTGATTATGGTCTGAATAATCTTAGTTGAATATAGTTTTGCTTATA
>WBNM01011404.1:0-69897 GCA_013399055.1 Ramphastos sulfuratus | reverse complement strand
AGGTCTCTTCCAACCTTGCTATACTGTGATACTGTGACTAAGGTTCAGATTAAACTTAACTACAGTTGTACATGCAAAGACTTTAACAAATTGACATAAAATGTGTTAGTATAATTTAAACTCCAACTCACAATAATTGGACTGAAACTTGGGAATATTTAAGGGAACAGATACGACTTGTTTAAATTGATGTTGCTTCCAATAATAACTCCTAAATTAAACCTTTCCCTCTGAGTTTTTTTATTTGGTTGATTGGTTGGTTTGGGTTTTTTTGAGGGTTTTTTGTTGCTCCTTCTTTCCATTACAAAAGATAACAATCTTATTCCACAGATACACTTGACCCCCTCTCTCTCCTAGCTCCACCTGATAGCCACATTTAAGGTCTCTGTACCCAGAGTAGGGTACTCAGAGCCTGTGGAAGTCCAGGGTAAACAATTCTCACATACAAAGCAGCTCACTACCAAACGGCAATTTCTCCTGCACAGAAGTCAGAGGGTCTTTGGCAATCAGTGGAGGACTGTGCAACCACCTCCCAAAGAACAGAAGACTTACCACGGAATGGACATTTTCTGCTCAGACTGCCAGGCACAGACCTGCAGCCTTCCTTCTCTCAGAATCACATTATAGGGTGTACATTTAAAGCAGTAGGTCAGCTTTTCTCCTCTGAGAACAGAAACAAGCTACAGAATGACTTGCACCTCCCCAGGTGGGATTAGAGAGAAGCATCCGTGCCTCACAGCCCTTACCTAGCGTCATGGGGCTAGTATCAGCTTTGGCTGGAGTGCTAGCATGGTGTTTAGAGCAGAATATGTCACCATCTCTGTGAATTGTAGCTCTGGTCAAGGAAAAATGCACAGAATGATTCACTTTGCTTTCAGAAAGTCACTGGTGCTGCAAAAAATACGCCTCAGAGGACTTAACTTGGTGTGCATTCTCACACTAACTGGACAACTGAGGGCTCAACTTCACCCTCCTGAACGGTTTTCACTTATCTTATTAAAGGATCTCGGTTTAGTTGCACTTAAGCTGCACCTGAAATGCATTTTAGGTTTAGTCAGTCACTGGGTAACATTGAGGATTTTTCTCAGCTGAGGAGCCTATTCATAAAGAATTTGGTACAGAACAAAACCTGACTTAATTTGTCTTTGTGGAAGGCTATACCTTTAGATCCAACCTTTAATCAGAGGATACAGAAATGTCATACAAGAGCAGCTGAGAATTACTACCCTTTGTCAGCACTTGAAGAAGCTAAGGTGGGGAGGCTGTAGTGATTTTTTTCAGTGTCAGTGGAAAACCAGAGACTAAACAATAGTGTCCTGAAATCCAGGAGCCTTGTATCAGCTGTTGTATTATATTGCTTTTCTGTTCCCTGTCTGGTCTGCACCTCAGAGCAAAAAAAGGCATAAGGTATACCTTATACCATTCACCTTGCTGGGGTCTAACAGGTTACTGTGACTCAGCTAAGCCACACTGTGCATTTACCTTTATTCTGCTCTCAACATGAGGAAATCTGATTCAGTTCAAGATGCCTCCATTGCTCACTAAATCAAATCAGATTTGCTTTATGTTTGGCATGGGCTAAAAGTGAACTCACACACTATACAGCAAGTCTGGTACTATGCAGTAACTTGGTAAACCACAAGAACTTGCTTACAGGGATAAACCGTTATTTTGGGGAGATAAGGCCTATAAAACCTTACCAAACTACTGCCATTTCTTATACTGACTGATCTACCAGTGACCACCATTTTGATCACTGCCTGTTGGCTTTCCAGTGTCTGTATAATGTGCATATATAGTGCATGTTTTACATGTATGTCACGTAGATACAGGCATAGTGTGTACTGTGCACATCACCACATCACTGGACTTGGCATCTCAGCCTTTCTATGTCCCTGCAACTTGCAGCCTTAAAGACAGAGGGTAAATATTAAGGGGGACTCAACAACACAGAGCGTTGAATATTCACAATATTTCTCTATCAGACAAGGTGTAAAAGTAGATTTTAGCTCTTCTCCTGCTGCATCCCTAATTCACTCAATGCCACCTTCTGGAACCTGTTTTGCTTTTTGTGCTAAAGGATGTCAGGAGCTATTTTCTAACTGATCTATTTTAATCTGCAATAGAAAATGCCTGTTACTCATGGGGTCAGACTGTGGAGGACTCTCCACAGAGAAGCAGCAGAAATTTTGTTTCTTGAGCTCCAAACTGGGCAAGGAACTAGAGCATGTATTACTGTGGCTACAGAAGACAGACTAAGTAGGATGCAAGCTTTTCTGTCCTCACATTTATGACAGGATGATTTGGGTTATTCCAGTTATATGATGCCTTCTACGAGCAGACACAAATAGATGTCACAAGAAAATACATTTGGTGCAGTACCAGCAGATGGAGGATGGTCACAAAGCCTGCAAGGTAGGGCATGCATTTAATACCAGCTGATGCTTCCTGATCATGTTCAAACTCAGTTCTTATCACTTCATCTGCTGCTTCTCTCACCCTGCTTCTTTTTGGTTTTGTTTTGCTTGGAATCACAGAGAGTGAATATTTTAATGTGCTAATCTTCTAGAGAGAAGCCAGGGGTGGAATACTTCGCCACTGATGTAATTAATGGACAGCACACTATCTGGAGTCCCCAGCAGTCACAGCTTCTATTTATTGGGAGTCCTTTAACTCTGGGTGAGAAGGATCATTATCTGATACTCCACATGTGAAATGTCTGATGAGATGATCATGGTTAATCAGAAAGTGTTCTGAGCAGCCAGGCTCAGGGTGACAGGCCCATAATCAAAGAAACAACAGGAATGTGCACTAGAGCAATTTTGTGATTAACACAGGCGTGATTCTGGCCACTGCTGCACGCAAAGCAAAGTGCTGAGGACAAATGCAGGAAAAGTGAACTAAATTTATTATTTACATAACTTATCAAATGAAACCTGAACTGGGCAACAATAAAGCTATAATCACCTTCTGCTTTGGCCTATGAGAAAAGTAAATGCACTATCTAGCAAGTAATAAATTCCCTTTTCCTAATTCCAAACCTACTGACACTCCTTGTTTGCCCCCTCACAGCTCAGAATGTCACATAGTAAGATTTCAAAAGAAGTTTTATATTTAGTTGCAAGAAAAGCTGGGCTAGGCATGGCAAACAGGCACTGATTAGTGCCACCCTGGCAAAAAGGGTCAGCAAAGATCCCCTTGCCAAAAAAATACATGTTAGTGCTGTGGTACCTTGATTGTCTTCTCTTACCTATTTTCCTCATCAGTTCATTAAGATGAGAGTTTGCCTTGCTGTCTTTCCAGTCAGCCTAGCAGAGAATCATGACAGAGAAATGATTCTATTGACCTGGGACACCTGGCAGGTCTCCAAAAGGTAAATGTTACTGGCATGCTCACAGCCAGTCTTCTCTCGTGTAAATGCTCGCTGAAGCACCACCTCAGAACAGACATCCTTTGAGGCTCTCCACTCTACCTTTACAACACACCAAACAGAATGAAAGAAAAGAATTTTGAGCCCAGGAGGTCAGGTGGCAGAAAAGGAGCTGTTTGAGGACAAGGGACTCCTCAAACAATAAGAAAGCAAGGACTAAGCCCACAGAGTTTTGACTTCTTTTGGATAGCTGAACTTCTGTGTTCCTCACCATCTCTAAAACACTTGCTACAACACTTGCAGCAAAAGAAGTAAGAAGATGTCATCACTAAACTTACCAAAACACACGAAGTTATGAAGGAATTGTTCCATGTTAAGCAACAGTATTCCCTTCTAGGCTTTCACAGTAAAGAAATTCCACTTTATGTCTCTTTCACATCAGATAAGCTACCCCAGGATGTAAGCACATGCACACAGGTAGCTTGCTGTGCAGTAGTGTCCTGCAAGTTCGTACCTTAACTAACACCACCCAAACTTTTCCGTGTGCCATACTCTGACAAGTGGAACTGTGGATGTATCTGTTACATGGATTAGCAGGTCTATGCCTACAGGCAGAATTATCTTCAACATTTCCTGAGACAGATCCTCCACAGTTGTAATCCTTGCACAGCCCTTCTCACCAGCCCAGAGGGGGCACAAAACACAGCAGCACTTTTCAGCTGCTTTGTCTTCATTTTGCTCAGGTGTGAATGATGGCAAAGGTGCAGAGCAATGGAGAATCTGGCACTTCATAAATATTAATTAGCAAAGAATCACACTGCCCCTTTGTGGTGCTAAGCATCATCATTCTCACTTTACAAATGGTGCTGCGGTCCCAGAACAAGGTTAATTTACCAGTTCACAACAGCACAAGATAATGACATAGCCAGGAATAGAACATAGGCACCTGTCAGCTACTTACTAATCCTGTGGAACTCACAGTTCCACTTTGTGTTTGCCTTTCTTACTGTGCCTGTTTCCCAAACCAGCTGAAATGACTTCATATTGCTTTCTCTTTACCTGGGGAGAATATTTGCAGATTCCCTGCAGCAAAAAGCTGTCAGTGTCACAGTACAACACAATCACTCAGGGATGGTGGTTTCCCCTGGGACAAGAGCTCATGACAGGCAACAACAAACCTAGCAGCTCCACAAGTGTTTGGGTTTTTGTTAACAAAAAGTTGGTTTTAAAATAAGTATGGTCACATTAATTGTGGTATTTTCATCAGTTCTGCAATACTGAAAGGCTTAAGAACACACCCTGCACAATCTGATGACTGAGGTAATAGTATAAATTGAAGACAAATCTCAAAAGATTCAAAGGGTTGATTGTGCACCCAGAAATCCTGGTATTTTGATGAATCTTGTTGTTTTTTTCAACTGGCAGCACAAAGGAAGCTCTTTTGTGCTCTGGCCAAAAATACAGGCAAGGGTGGGGAATGAGTGAAAATAAAAGCAACTTCACAGGAGAAAAGGTGTTCTCTTGGTACTTGATGGTATCTGTCACATCAAGGCATTCTTCTGTAAAAGGGACACCGAAAATGACAAGTTTAGGAGCAAAACAAATCTACACAACCATTAGTTAGTCTCCTCCAAAGACCAAATCACGTTGCTATTTTAGACATGAGTTGTATAATTTGTTTCTTCATTTGAGTATCCTGAAAACTACCCCACTAGAATTCCATCATCAGAAGTCTGCTAATTCCACAAGGAGAGGACAAGGGTGGTTCCAGGCTTTATTCAGCTAAGCTCACAGCCATGCTTGGTATTAGTAGATGACTCATGCTACCTAATGTCACCCTGATGCAGAATCCTGAAAACCCAGATGAAAGGACACCACAGATCACCAACAAGTACAGGAATTACTCCAATCCTCCTAGAGTAAGAAAGAGGACACTATTGTGAATGCAACTTATTGCTGAAGAGAGTCTTCTGAGACCTTCTAAATGGCCAGAATTCAATGATTTGGGGTCCTCTCAAAATATCCAGTTGCCCAATATCTAGCATGAACTGCTAGAAAATTCCAGGACAGAAGAGTAGCAGCAGCTTGTTTTTCTCACCTCTACAGGTGGCACTGAAAGTCTCACCATGGGGTATACAAACAAGTACTTGCCTATTCCTGCAGCAAACAGAAGAGATAACTAAACCTAACACTGCTCACTAGCCAAGTAGTCAGGTGAAGAAAGAAAATCAGTTATAAAGCAACAGTATTTTATAGCCTACCAGGAATTACTTGACAGAGAATTGCCACAGAAGTTTGCATGAAATGATAAAATGACAGATCTGAACATTCATTTTCATTATGTTATCACTAGGAGTCAAAATTAAATAATAGGGAAAGTGTCTTACTAATCTGTATCAATACCCCAAGGCAGGGTGCAAAGGAGACAGAGTCAGGCTCTTTTCAGTGGTGCCCAGTGACAGGACCAAAGGCAGTGGGCTCACACTGAAGCCCAGGAGATTCTCTCTGAAGAGCAGGCACTTATTTACCAGGAAGGTTACTGAGCAGTGACACAGATTATGCAGTTTGTGGAGCCACCATCCTTGGAGACATTCAAAAACCTTCTGGACTTATTCCTGAGCAGCAAGCTTTAGATGGCCTCGCTNTTTGTATTTGTGCTTGCTGCTGCCGTAGTTCTTGCCTTATTGTACTCTCTGCTTCTCGCAGTGATTCTGCCATTGCATTCTACAGCATTAGGCTATGCTAAGCTATAAGCTAGCTCTGCCACAAAGTAACGAACCCTGATACTTTAGGTCTGTCTGCCTGGAGACTGCTTTGAGTCTACCAGGAACAGGCATAAATGCCTTCATGCGATAAGCCTGCGTAGCCAGCATGAGAATGTGCTAAGAGTGCACATCTGCCAAGACATCCCCCCTACACCTGCCAAGATGAGGAGCACTGGAAGGGACACACAGATCATCCAGAGGGGCCAGGATAAGGTCAGAGATTGTCTGCCTCTTTCCCCCAACATCCTGGGAAGCCTGGGAAGAATCAGAAGCCTTAGCGGCTGGCAAAGCATCGACAGAACTCCCTGCAAATGTTTGGGTACTGTGAAGCTGTAGCTAGTCCTGGGGAATCGGGAGATTAATATTTGTGAGTAAATACTTAAAGCCTCTTGTAATTCATTAATTGCCTTCTGCCATCAGCAGAAAGGAGCTTCCCAAGTCCATCTAGTGGGCAAGAGGCATATTGACCGTAGGAACCTTCTCTTCCAGTTCAGTCGAGTTAATGTTTTCACTAGTTATTTCTTAAACATTCTAGATCCTGTGTTATCATCTGTGTAATGATTTCCATGACCCTTGCATTATTATTAGTGGGTGTGGGGGGGAGACTCCTGAATATTGAAAATCAATAAACAGTATTACTGTTGAAAAAGTCCTATCTCACATCCATTAATCACCCCTCCGTTACACTATCAGAGGTTCTTGACAGCTGTATGGCCAAAAGGTGATACACAGAGCATAAAAAGCCAACAGTGTAAAAAGCCATTATTTGACTCTTTAGGGACACAATGCAAGAACATGCAACAGAGGATTAATTTTTACACCATTTGCATATCAGTTCCTGCATTTGAGAGGAATAGGGTTTAACAGAGAGCTGTTTCAATTAGTCTGACTTGTAACAGTCTCTGATGGTCCTCCACTTCCTAGAGACAGGTGGAACAAGAACTCAACTTTTAGACATGAAGATACTCCAGCTGCTGTGACTTCCATTAGGCACGGCCTTGCCTTCCAACCAGTCACAAACACTGGGAGGCACTGATCTTTAATATTCTGTGCTGCGTTCACCTTAAGCAGAATTTCTGCTGGCACAAAAGGCATAAAGCAGCTGTCTGATACCACTGAAAATATTTTGCTTGACCTCAGCAAGCAGTGATCAGGTAGTTCTGAAAGTGACATCTGGAAAATAGTAAAAATAGTCAGATTTGGTGGATTCTTCATTCTACAGTTATGCATGTTGTTTAAACTACCCAGTTCAATTTGTCTAAATAAATAAGCAAACAGACAACACAGAATAATGCATTTCATCCCTGGTGTTATTTACTTGGGATCCCCAGGCAAGTCATTAGAAGAAATGTTTGGTTGTTTCATGACAACATTCAAAAGCTAAATGTCAGCTGAACTATTAAAATTTCTTTGTTGATCATTTAAGCAGTTTTAGAACGTGATGGAAAACAGTGAACAATCCCCAGCATTGCTTTTACTTGTAAAATTCCTGTAATGAGTCAATAAACATTCATCTGAAAAGGAGTAGGGGGCACATTAAAGCTCCAACTAGACAGTTCATAAAATAAACAGCACCTGCAGCAGCAAAGATTAGGTTATCACTGGGGGTGCAACTCAGAAGAACACTCAAAGCAAAATACACTTCCCTGGTTTTTGTCCCAGGCATCCAGTGCTTGTTTCATCCAAGTGACTGAACACTGGATCTGCTCTTTATTTTTTTCAGCTTTCACCTCAAGCGACCCCTGTGATGTATCTCCTGGGTCTCCATTTCCTTCTCCAATCTGACAGTGTAAGAATGCAGCATTGTTATCAGTGAAAGATCTTGCATACAAAACCTAACTCAAAGCTTCACTCAGATTAAACATGCCCTGACAGCGCAGGAGAAGATCTTGCATCACGAAAAACTGTATGGGGGATGCGAATGTTTAACTGTGTCTCATTACCTATAATGAAAATGCACAGTGCGCCCACAGAAGTGCACAGCATTCCCTGAGGTTACTTGGTCCTGCTAAACAATGAAAGCAACGAGGCTCATGAAAGGCCTGGAGCACCTGGCCTAAGAGAAGCATCTGAAGAAGCTGGGGTTGTTCAGGCTGGAGAAGAGGAAGTTGAGGGGAGACCTCATTGCTCTCTACAGCTCCCCGAAGGGAGGTTGGAGCAAGGAGGGGGCAGCCTCTTCTCCTTCACAACAAGCAACAGGACCAGAGGAAATGGTTAATGTAGTGGGTTGAGAAACCTCCCCCCCCCGCCGAGTTAAAGTTACAAACTGTGCCAGAGCAGGTTCAGGCTGGATGCTAGGAAATATTTCTTCACTGAAAGAGTTCTCAAACATTGGAGGGGTCTGCACAGGGCAGCAGTGGAGTCACCACCCCTGGGAGTGTTTAAGCAGCCCATGGACCTGGCACTTAGGGACATGGTTTAGTGTTGACCCTTCAGCACTGGGTCGATGGTTGGACTGGATGATCTTTGGGGTCTCTTCCAACCAGATGTATTCTGTGATACATATTCTGTAAATGCACCTGAATCTTCGTTTAAACAATGCACTGAAAAATATTTTCATATACATGAAACACCTCTGCAACACCAAATGAAAAACCAGAAGTAAAGGGGATCTGATGTGGTTCTTTACACATCTACTAGCTAGGATTCTGCTAGAAAAAAAAAAGATATTTTGATTAAGAATCAAGATCATGGCCTGAATATGTCAGCTGCCAGAGCTGTGCTGTGCAATCAGAAGAGCAAAGCACCAGACTTCATGGATCCTAGCTCAGAGCAGGTCAGACTAGTGTCAGTTCCCCACCCAAGGCTGTCTACAGAAGCAGGAAACTGCTCTTTGCCCATTAGCTCAGACACAGGTGAAAAGCCATGGTGTGCATTGGTACTTTGGCCATTCCTCCCTCACTAAGAACTTGTGGTCATACTCTGTGGTACCTGATTATCTCTTCCCAGTCACCTTAACCCTAATACCAGCTGTGACTCTATTAATGACTCTTTCTTTTTATAATTTATTCATTATTAAAAGATTAACCCCTACTTGATGCCAATTATCTTTTTGTACTTTCCTTCATGTTTCCTTTAATACTTGGGAGGGGTCTTCTTTAAATGGCTGTAAAATCTTCCCCATTTTGTTTTTTTTTTGCACCACAGGAATCTTCACTTGACTTCATCTACTCATTCCTATGTAGTCTGCTGCATCCTCTTCATATCCTGAACCTACTTTCTCTTCACCACCCATCTTTTTCTTATATTTAGCATGGTTCTTCTAATGGGGAAGACATTCCTGTTCTCAGTTTATGCTCTTCAGCAATATGATGACAAACTGTGGACTCTGTAGGAAGCAGATGATTCAAACTGCTGTAATATTATTTGTATCATAAAAAAACTAGCAAGCTGGTTTGAAAAAAAACAAGAATCAGTGAAACTTCTAAACCAAATATAACACAATTTCCTATTGCAGCATTAAATAACATTGTATCTACGAGCAGACCGAAACAACAAACCAGAAGGCAGCTTGTTTAATCACATTGTTTTGCTAATTCTTTCCCGAGAGAAATGGCAGGGCTGCACAGTGTTTTAGTTTGCAAGCTCCCAATTAGTATCCATCTCAAGAGTGTTTGATGCTGGGTTGCAACAAAGGGTGATGGTACTTTAGAGAAGACTGCATGCGTCTCCGAGCTGATGACAGTCACTGATGCTTTGACTTAGACAAACTCATTGCTCTGCATCTTTCATAGTGCTCCTGTGCAACATTAGAAAATGAACATTCAACACCAGAAAAACCAAAAAATTCAACGCTAGAGAATGAAAGTGGTCACGTTTTAAATCTCTGCAAGGAGAATGCAAAGAGCCAGATACAAAAGCCTCAAGACACATTGTGTCAGGAAGCTGCACCACGCTCTGTGTTGCAGCAGATACTACATAAGTGTCAGACACTGATACTTTGAAGGCAATACTCTTCTACGTGAAACCACACCATCATAGTCACTGGGCTGTAACACAGAGGAAGAGTTTGGGCTGTCCCCTTTTCAGATACTATGAACTCCCACTCTGGGCTTCAGGACTGAATGGTCTGACAGCTTTCTTGTGTCACTACAGCACAAACCTTACAGGATAGTTAGTCATTTGATGCAGGCTCTTTCACTTCCTTTAATAAAAATATTAAAACCCAAACATTGACTGTAGATTCACTTCAGATTCCCTGAAAATTCCAGTCTTCATCCAAGAGCAGAGAGAAGCAGATGGCGACCTCAGTATTAATGGCTCATAGCAGGCAGAACTCCCATTGGCAAAAAAAGGGTCAGTGACACTGCAAAGAAGCATTTCAGAGAGCCGGTGCTAAACACCGCCACGGTGTCCTTCCCACTGCACTTAGGAGAAACTCATCAGCCCAGGACAATAGGCTGGAGGCAACATTTTTATCTTTCCCAGCTCACAATCCCATTTCCACCTTCCTTGCTTCAGTGTAGCAATGCATCCACATCTCCCTTTCTGCATACAAGTAACACATATCCATTTAGAACCTCAATGAATGGTTGGCAGTGAGAACATTGTAAGGCTGTGGTTGAACAGATCTACTTTACCCCAGCATCTGATCCACAGGTAAACCAAGAACTGTGGATTCAACGGTACAGCCTAGCACTACCTTCAAACTGAGTAACACAGCAAAGAACAAGGATTAACTGCTACACAAGCAATGCATATAACCACAAGCAATGCACTTTTGGAAATGCAGCATTGTTTCTCCACAAAGATAACCTCCATCAACTGCAAATTCTGTTGGTAAAGCAGCCACCTCTCACAACAGATGTATTTTCAATACTGAACTAGTAATGAGAGGAGTTCCTTACCTCCCTACTGACACAGCAAGGAAAGGAACAATAATGTTGTCATCCTGATTATTCGTTCTTCAGCTCTGCATTGCACTTACTCAATATTCAAACATTATGAGCCTCTTCTCCTACCTCTTCTAAATGTCATAACATCACTGTTATGCAACGTAAAATTGGTTATGTTTTCTGAATTTAACTTATGGTGCTGGTGTTGCACAAGTATTGTGACTAAGCTCAGTGACAGACCATAAAGGAAGGAGAGGGAATTTTAATTCAGATGAAATTAATTTCACTCACTCACACTGGATTTATCTCATTCATTCCTTTATGATCATACTGAAGGAGTGATCAAGCATTGGCATAGGCTGCCCAGGGAAGTGGTAGAGTCACCATCCCTGAAGGTGCTAAAAAAATCTGTAGACATGGCACTTGGGGACATGTTTTAGCAGGCATGGTGCTGCTGGTTTGATGGTTGTACTTGATGATCTTAGAGATAATTTCCAACTTTAATGATTCTGTGATTCTTTCATATCCACATAGCACTAAGTAATCTGGCCATGATGGACAAGGACAGTAGTGGTCAAGTCCTCATAATGTCTTCTAGGTCATTTTACACTGGAAATTATGGCCTAATGCTTAGATATGCCTTTCACACCCTTGGCTTAAGGCTTTTCAACCGGATGAATGACAATAACTGTGAAACATTGACTCGTTATATTGTCCTACCCACCTGAATCAACAAGTAACACTGATGTAACTCACTGTAACTCACAAGTAACTCACTGTTTTTTGTCATCTTTTCTGGGTGTTTTATAGCACTAATTCCTTCTCTTCCTGACATATTTTCTTTAGATAAGCCTAGCAAGAATATATTTAAAGATGAGGCAGAGCCCTTTTTGAAAGGTCTTGTGAAGGGAGCTTTGCAAAAACCAGCAAACACTAACACATGGCTCCAGCTCAGGAGTAGCCCATGGCTGGAAACAAGTCAGGATGGAAGAATCCTGCCACTGCAACTCTGATTTGTTCCTAACAAGAAAAGGCAGGTTTTATGCTGCTGTAGCTCCCAAGCACTAGGGCCAGATGTGCTGAGCACTTGTAGTTCTGAGCCCACCCGCCAGCAAGAGAATAGCACTATCATTTGCTGAACACGGCAGGGGCACCTGCTGGTAAGATGCACTTCTGCATAACAAGTGACTACGCCACATTCCCTGCAGACCTACATAATCTCACAAGCTAAAAAACTACAATTAATGTTTCATCCAGATCATCTCACTTGTGTGTGATTGTGCAAGTCTGTGAATGCTATTAGTGAGTGTGAGAAGACCCAGAACTGGGCAGCAAGAATTGCAATGAGGTGGGAAAAAAATCCACCTTAGTTTTAAGTGACAGGATGAATGCTTCTCTAGTCCCACATATGGCTGAGAAATCTACCCTCAAGACCTTAGACTCCATTTCCTCTCATAATCTACACATCTCAGCAGATTTTATGAAGCGCAGCAAGAATCCTGCTGCCCAAAATTGGTCAAACTACATTGCTTAGGTCTCTTCCTACTTGCACCACAAAGACCTGTGTGTTTCAAGCAAGCCACATCCTCAAAGCTTTATAGATTTCAAGCACGTAAGCAGAAGAGCTGCTAAGAAAAACAGAGGTCAGAAAAGGAAACAATATGCATTTTCCAGAAGATTCACCCGAAACCAGACACGACCTCAGCACAGAAGGAAGCACTAAGGTAGCAGAAGCTGCAGAGCAAAGGTTTCGTTTTCAGGAAGTTATTCTTAGTCCCACTGCCATGCCAAAACCAACAAAAATCCACCTCAAAGATCAACTGAGGGTGTCCTTTACAGACAGGATCTACAAAAACCATGAATTCCCAGAAATGACTGATTTCTGTGAAGCTGGCATTGGTCAGAGGTTTAATCTGGATCTGCCTAGACCTCCTTCTATAGAAAGATAAAGAAAGAAGACTTTTAAACTGAAGAAGGGACAGATTATATAAAAAACATAAATAACCCAGCTTTTAAAGTGTAAAAAAATTCAAAGTGACCACAGCAGACAGAACGGAAAGGGAACTGCTTCCTAAATGACTCTCCTCTCTGCTCATTTTGTCCTCGGAGACAGGCCTTTGCTTGCAGGCTCAGCTCTGGATAGCTCAGTGGCTTTCTGAACTGCTTCAACCTTTGCCAGTCTCCTGTGATCCCCAAGGAGTTTACTTGGCTCTCTCCAGGTTCTGCTGACAGTCCCTCTGAGCAGCTGCTGTCCCTGTGGGATGCAGCCTCCCAGCCTCGTGGTAACTCTTTTCCAGCCAGCCCTTGCATCTTCTCCTCAAAACAGCCCCACAGCTCCCTAGAGCCCTACCCAGCCCCTGCTGTCCTTTCCAAGGGCTCTCCTTTTCCAGCTGCTTCCTGAAGGGACACAGCATGGAGCTGAGGACACGCACACAAAACAAATACCATCTGTCACATTGGGGGACTTTAATTTGTGTATGCATTGACCTGAGACAAGCTCTGCAGGCAAGAACACAGCCACATGCAATCTCGCTGGCTGAGCTGAGAGGAACAGTAATAAACTTGCTTCCTCTAAGCCACTTCCTTCAGCTCCTAGTAAATACGAGGAACACACAGTTCCTGTAAACTTTATACTCTGCAGGAGTGATGTATTTTTGGAGCAAACGAGCTACACAGGCTTTGACGGAAACACTTGGGGCCAGATCTCCTCACCCACCCCCTCTTCCCTAGGTGGTTAGGCCACAATTCCACTCCAAAGATCAAGCGGAGTGAGCAAGGCTACTGAGGAGCAGGGTGACAAGCAATACACTGCCAGCACAACTTATTCTGCCTATAGCCTGCTGGCTTCTGAGGGGCTCCTGAGAAGGAGACTGGTGGGACCAAGCCAGAATAATCATTCTGGTATAACAAGTTTGGTTTGCATGACAGAAGCTTCTCACCTTGCCCTATGGTGAGAATGAAAGTGCTACAATTCAGTTTTAATCCCCTGTGCTGTTATCCAATCACAACAGCTCCCTTTCAAGTGATGAATTGCATTAGAGGTGGCAAAGGGAGGAGAAATCACCAAACCACAGACAGTCCTGAAAAGAAAGTAAACAAATCCATCAGACTCAGGAGCCAGATTCTCGTAGCTTGGAAACAAACCTGTGCCCAAGGAACAAACGATGCTGTCTCTCCTGGAGAGTTGGGATATGGAAGTCAGTTCTTTTTTGGAAGCTATATCTGGGGGCACACCTACATTTTCATAAATTAGAAGACTAAACCTTTGTCACACTCTCCTCCAGCCTGTGGGGTGTAATGACCTACTTGAGTTTAAACACTTTCATCTTCAGGTTGGCCAAAAGAAGTGATCACTGCAGGTCCCTTCCAACTGAAAGTTTCAAGTCTAAAAGCTTTTATCAAAAGTCATGCCCTGGTTTCATACTGTAGCACAGAATTATAAAGGGATAGTAACTTTTATTACCTGTCTGAGATATCTTTAGCAAACAATCTGGGTATTTTCACTTCCATCAAACCTGTTTGCAACTGGGATCTTCTTCTTGTCCTTAGGAAAAAAAAAAAGGAAAAAAAAAAGGAAAAAAAAAAAAAAAGAGGTAGCAGTAGGGAAAAAGAAAGTAGATGACAAGAATCATGCAAGAAAACTCCATAGGGGATCACACACAAATGGAACCCCAGTAGAAAAGCAAGACCATTCAGAAGTCAAGTAATGGTTCCAGCACATCACTTTCAGGTCTGGAGTATGAGAAAACTGCTGTGTTGACTTTGTGCTTTAAATACAGATATAGAAATATGGTGATATTTTTCATCTATATCTTTTATATAGATATAAAATATATCAAAAAATATAAACACACAAAAATATTTCAATCAATACATGCAAAGAGGAACTGCAGTTTGACTTGAGAAGCAATCTTAATCATCATTTCCTCCTGGAATCTCTACTGAGACAGCTGTCTACAACAGCACTTCTTTCCAATTACAGATTTTTGCAGCATGATGACTTCTGTGGTAGGTTATAACTCTCCTCACATCATTCTACATAGAATATTCAACAAGCCATCACACCTGTAAGTCAGAAGAAGTGAGGACCTGACTTCTAACCAGGGGATTTAGAGGTAAATTTGTCACATTTGTCATTCTCAGTACTTCAAACTGCTGTAAGATACTCTGAGGAGTCTCATTAACTATGCAGCAGAGAGGTTTCATCAGCCCTCTCTCCCCAAATACTTCCGTTTGAAAGTCTGTTCACCTCTATCACCTGATAACCACTACATAAATTAGATAGAGACATGGGTAGCTGCTGCCATTCCTGTTTCAGTAACAATCCTATAAACACTCACGAGTAGCAGACAGACACCAACTCCTAGTTTGTTGAAGTATCTCTAAGAGCAGCTCTTAGAGGTAAGACCTCTGCTTCAGACAAGCCTTTACCATGACAGCTGGATGACAGTGCTGAGGCAGCCTGCTAGTTGCAGCAGGACTGAAGATGGCTGATTCAACAGTCTGGCAAGCAGCACCAGAGGTATCATTCTTCACTATGGACTGCAACCAGTTAGCATGACTCAGTAACGAGGGGAGATGTAAAGGGACCCTTCCATCAACAACAGCACTATAAAGAGCTGAGCAAATGCACAAAGGGAACACAGCTCTTCCCTGGGAGGGAAATGAACAATTTCACAGCATTTTACCAGAAACACTGTGGAAAAGTAGAGAAATAATCATCACTGAAACCTACAATACTTTCAGAATTGTGGTTTGGTTTGAGTTTTTTTGCAAGGGAATCTATTGCAATAAAACCAGCCACGGCAGAGGAAGCATATTCCTAGCAGGAATTCCTCTTCAAACCAGGACAACTCTTTTAATTAAGAGCTCAGAAAACTAGTGAGATAGAACAGTGTTGATCACAATGTGCTTCGTGTCCATTTTGCAATTAATTACAATTTTCTCTGATAATCTTTCTGACTCTTGCTCTGCAGCTGTGAACACAGAGGCACAATACTCCACAGCAAATTCAGTGCCTCCTCATTGAGATATGCAACATTTCCATGTCAGGTGACAAATGTGACAGCTACATTGATACTACAGCCAGAAGTGGTACGAGTAGCCCTGCGGCTAAGACTGCTTTTCTCTTGTTACCCTTTCTATTGAACAGAAAGCTAAGGAAAGCCTAAGACTCCGTCCTTCTGGCAATGAAAAATTACAGACTCATTCAGCAATTTCTTACAGCTCCAGTGCAGTGTCAGTACAGAAAACAGGCAGGTGGCTTGGCTATCCAGTTCTCATTAATCTGCCCCCTGGCATCTGTCAGTGCTCTGAGAGAACTTTGTATTATGCTGTAATAAAGCCCTTCAAGACGTATTGAACGTGTAAGCAATTCTTCACTGAAGGACATTTGTGTGGCAGTCCCTAGACATGGGATAATTATTTTTTCCTTGAGTGTTTTTTAAAGAATATCTGGCTTCAGAAATGCAAGAGTAATATTTTGTCATCACTCAGACTCGTGTTATTAGATTGGTTTGGTCTTTAGAGGACAGCAAACAACACATACAATCCCATTTTGAAATGGAAATGAACCAACTCCTCTAGGTTATTATGCCTATGTTAATTCAGTTACAAATTCCAATGTACTAATGAGTAAGGAGCAGGGTTAATTTAGACAGAAAAAGAAGGTAGTTCCCTCAACTGAAACACCAAAGAATATATTCAGGGTAATGTTATTTTTCATTTCCACAACTGCTTCCTTATTAAACAGTAAAACATTGATGAGAGGGAGGAGATGTACTCCATGCAGCCGCTATTTTTTGCCCAGCTCTGGACTTCAAGTCTAACGTCACACCTATTTTTGTCCTCTTTCCATATCATTAGCTGGGTCCTGTTAGAAGAGCCTTAATGGTATTGTTTGGAAGTGTTCCACTCCCATGATTTTCCTTATTAGATCCATTGCCTTCTGCAGAATTATTGGTGTGATTCTAATTAGCTCACACTGCCTTCAATTAGAGAACTCATAGTCGCCCCAGTTAAGAAACATCGCGGGTCTCATCACTTTGGAGATTAATAAAGTCTCAGTATTAATTCTCACTGTCTGCTGATTTCCGAAGTAAATTGTATTTGATGTGAAGAAAGGAGAAGTGTGGAGCCACAAAAACTGTGCCAATTCTCTAAGAGCAGCTCTTAGAGGATGGAGTGGCAGTTAAACAGCTCTGATAAATTCCAGTGTTTCAGAAAGGTCATCTGTTTTATTTCTGCTAGGGCAGGAGCAGTTTGCCTGGCTTATGTAGTAGAGAAAAAGGAGGTTGTATTTTACAGTGTGAGAACCATCTAAAGAAAGGGATAACCATTTAGCACGTCTGCCAAAGAGAAATACCAGGAGGAAATATTTGCATGAACTATTTCATATCCTTCTCTGCAATTATATTTTCTTTAACAGGTGCACTGCAGGACAGAAGTGTTCTGTCAATTCACTCTAGACTAAAATCAATAAATCAAACACTGCAAATTCTCTTCTGCTTGCTTTGTGGGTTTTAAGGAACTGCATAGGTACGTCTGTGTCTCTGCTGCCTCTCTCTCAAACATGTTTTGTTATTCCTCACAAGTGAAACTGTGAACACATTTTGTACTTACCCAACAGCAGCGTGTCAGGCTAGACCAAACCTGTCAGAAAGTTTATGGTGCAAAATTGCATCCTTTTAACTTCACAACAGCTAAACAAAACAGTGTGTACCCTGCCTGTCCCGATGGCCCCTTGAGGCCTTGGGCAGGGGTGTTCTAGAGACTACAACAATGGACACTGCTGCTGGATTCCTTCTCCATATTCTTCACTGCAACATCTTTGAACAACTACTTTCTAGGTGAATTTCTGTATTTCTCTTCTCTTTTCTCTACTAGAGATTTAAGGTGAGGTGGGAGGGGGGGAAAAAAATCAATGAACGATTGTTTTTATACTTTTGGTTTTAAATACAATCGAAACACTGAATCAGATGAATACCTGTCCTCCTGGTGTCCACTCCTCTATACTGTAAGATGAAGTTTCTGCGGATATTCACTTTCCCATTTCTAGTTTCCCATTACTGTTAACTCTGGATCCTATCCTGCCCTGTGAAGTTGATACTACTGATTGATAACTTAAGAGCAAGCAGCACTCAGCTAGCTGCTGGAAAGATCTGTTTATCAATGAGACATTCAAATCAAGTAGCATTCACCAAACTGCTACAAGGAACATTCACCAAACTACTAAAGAGAAACTGCTTTTGGAATTGAGGGGAGTTAAAAAACCCCAACTCGTTTGGGGTGCTTGCTCTCACAGCTTCATAAAGCATACACCATCTGACACGTGGATGGACCACCTACAAGTTCACCATGCACTGGGTTGCTTTCCATTATTCAAGCTGCATTGCCAGGTACAGGCTCTTCCCCATTCACACTCATATTATCCCCAGTACATCTGCCCTTCAGCTCCACCATTTCAGCTTTTCTCCTTGTTATGTGGAACATTTATCCAATGTGGTATGGGGAATATTTTATCCCGTATGAACTTGAAAAAAAACATGGCCAAGAATTATCTTTTATGAACTGCCTGACTATGTGCCCCCAAAAGCTCAACAGAAGAAGAGCACTGAAAAAACTGCACACACACTCCTGCTTTTAGATGACTTTACACAATCTGTTTACCACAGCCATAACTATTACCTTACTCCTTAACAAAACTCTCCCCAGGTAGAACAGTCCACTACTTCTATTTGTAAGAAATGAGTTACGGAAATAATCAGAAAACAGGTCAGAGTAAAAGGTAAGCAGACATTGCCTAATCATGCCTTCACATCACATCAAGGTCCTTCCTTTATTATCACATTGTTCAATCTCTTAATTTTTTTAAGTCTGTGATAAAATCATTTACATTATGGATTCTGGAAGGGGAAACACCGAGTAAACCAAAATAGAGAGTATCAGTGACTTTCAAGACTATTACCTTGGAAAGGTCAGAAATTTTTTGGCACTCTCACACTACCAGAGGCTTTGTTTAAAATCCAGGCTGTGCAAATCAATGTTGCTACTTTCCGACTCTTCTTCAACCCGCTGAGAGCTTTTAAGTTACTTCAGAAGACACCTGAACAGTTCTGTAACAAGAACAGAGAAGATGCATCAGGTACAGGTAGGTACAGGTAGGTAATGATCCTTACGGTACTGCTATTGGTCCTATACTTCATTAAATTTTCACATTTATGGGGTATCAGATGGAAGAGGAACAATTCAGACATGGACAAAACACACTGGCTCCTGTTTTTCAGCTAGGACAGATGCTTTATGTTCTCTAAAGACCAAAACAAAGCTGCTGTGGTTTAACTAACCTGTATGAAAGTGACATTTGCTTAGAGGTCAGCTATTTCCTATGTTACGGATACAAAAATCAGGGAGGTTAAAAACCCCAAAGGTTAGCACGGTGACACTCAGTCTCACAAATAGCACATTAACAGGTAGCCAAGAAAATCAGAAGATGAAGAAAGCTTTCTTCTGGTATCAATGTAACATACAAAGCACTCCCACTCTGAAGCCTGCGGCAGGAGAAAGGTCTCTCCGCACAGCTGAAAAACACTGCTGGGCATGCCCCATATACACAGACTAACAGAGGAACCGTAATTGGCATTTAGCTCCCATGCAGTCACAAGGTACCTAATCTTATGCAACATCATCAACATTCTTAGCAAAGAAAAGTAAAATGTATTTATTTTTACTTAGAGGAATTTACCTTGAAAGGTTTACATTCATTTTCACATCAGAGGCAACTTTGCAAGCATCTTTGACAGCTTAATTGAGGTACGTAGCAGAAAAAAAATCCCTATTATCAAACAGATGAAAGGACATCCAGAGAAAGAAACTAAGTGAATAGCTGGCTCACTCACCATATGGCTGTTAATATTAATGAAGTAAGGATTTCACCCACTGATACAATAGAACATACAGTGTCTGCATACGATAGTGCCCAGGATTATCTCCTCTGTGAGAGAATATAGATGGAATAACATGGACAGAATATGGGATTTTCAGGATAAACTGAAAATCCTGCAGAATTTAACCAGTCTATTTGCATTTAACATTCGCAAGTATCTTCGATATCCACAAGTGGAAACACACAAAGAAACATAGAGCAGAAGACTGTTTACACAGGATGTGCATTTGTTGATTCCATATGTATGGTGAGTGATAGTGTTATGATGCATGCTCATTAATCAAATGGATTACATTTTAATCCACTGAGGATGCCTAAGGGACAGAGTATTATATTGGTCTTATTTAAAATGTTCTTCCTTCAGAATCTGTGGATTATGTTACAATTGCTGGCAGTTTTTTCTATTTACCATTTATTTCTTCCAGAGAGAGTGTGTCAAGGCATTCTTACCATATCACTAGCATCCTGCTGTGACAATTACACTGACTGGACAGGTTTGAACAGCAGAAGGAGGAATTACCCAGAACTGGGTTTAATTTGAAATACACAAGTCATTGCAGAGTCAGAATCTAGCATCAGGGAGGCTACCTAACTGTTGTTTATTTTTAAACAAGCTCACATTCTCAGTTGTGCTCTCTGAAGTCAAGCCAAGCATTTCTGCATAGAAATATACACACATAGATTGTGTACATTTTTAAATTTAATTTGGAAACTAAATATAATCTGTTTAAAATCATCATGGTTTTGTTTTGTTTGGGTATGGTTTTCTTACATGAACCATACTAACATTACTTTTCTGTCTGCTCTTACAAGAGCAGACTTGTAAAGCCTAATTATGTGCCAGTGCTATCTACAGTAGCTACAGGTAGAACCTATAGCACATGCTGAGACACTGTAGTCCATGTTCTTATTCTCCTCAAAATTCATACCTCTGTGCAGCCCTATATAAGTATACACTTGTGGTCTGACCTAAATCTATAGATGCTCTTCACGGAGCCTGCAAATGAACCTCAAGAATGAGATCCATATCATCCTCTCTCCCACCTCAGAACTATACATACAGCTTTGTTCCATGGCACACTGACATTCATGTCCTAGGACTACTACTACTAGCACCAGAACAAGAGGACACAGTCTCAAGCTGTGCCAGGGGAAGTTTAGGTTCGAGGTGAGGAGAAAGTTCTTCACTGAGAGAGTCATTCCCCACTGGAATGGGCTGCCCAGGGAGGTGGTGGAGTCGCCGTCCCTGGAGGTGTTCAAGGTGGGTTTGGATGTGGCACTTGGTGCCATGGTCTGGTCTCGAGGTCTGTGGTAATGGGTTGGACTTGACGATCTTTGAGGTCTCTTCCAGCCTTGGTGATACTGTGATACTGTGATACTCCAGAGTGTGCAAGTCAGCAATAACAAATGAGATGAGGATTCCTAGAGGCAGACATGGCAGCTCTGTATTAATACCACTGTATTAGTGAACACTAAAGAATAAAACTGTGAAAGAACAGATCCTTGCAGTTGTTGAGGATAAACCAAGTTCCGATATAAAAGGTATGACTAAAATGTCACTTAGGAAGCTTTGCAAATACTCTGACCACTAGTGTACACCCTGCTGTTTGCTTCTGCACTGCTCTCTCATCCAGTTTCTTTCCCGTAGAGCTAATTGTTGGTTTAGTACTACTGACCAAGCTGCAGAGACAGCAGAGCAGGCATCACTAAAATGAGCGCAGTCACATATCAGCACCTGCTAACTGCATGGCTGATTGACCTGCCACACTCATTTCTGGCTTTTTATTACCAACTGGATCAGAAAGGTTTTCCCCCACGCTGACCTACTTGCACATTTGACCCCTATCGTGTCAAATATTCTATTTCAGAATAAACACAAAACCCACACAGAATTTATCATCAATTAATCATCACAGCACGTGTCAAAATCAAGAAGTAAAAGTAACTTTGCCTTAATTAGTGCAAACAGCATATTATACCAAGCCTCTCCATACTGCATGCTGTCCCTGCTTAGATCTCAGCAGGTGTTTGGCAGATGTCTTTCACTACTTATAGGTCCAACATGATCAAGCAGTAGGGAATCCTGACAGCTTATCCATTCCTTTGCTGGCATTCTCCGCCTCATAAATACCAGCAGCAAAAGATTAAAGTGCCAGACACCATCACATACTGTTTTGGCTCAGTGACCACTACCTGGTTTCAGAGGACTCTGCTGCCTTTCCAGCACGTCTTGGTGCTCTAAGCTTTGTAATTGTAGGTTAGTAGGAAAAAAGAAGTATTCAATATGCTCATGTAAGCATTTCATTGAATATGTTTTCAAATAAATAGCAAAAATTTAGCAAACATATGGTTGTGTTTTTCTGTACATTTCTCTGCTTTCCAACTAATGGAACTTACTGTATTCACAAAAAATTTAGGATTCTGACATTTATATAACGTCTGATAACTTTCAAATGTTAATAATGTACCCTACTACCACATCCTTTTTTTTTTTTTAATAAGTCTAACTGCTGTTTATCTTAATTCTCAATATTTCTTTCCTTGCCCCCAACTTTTTCTCTAAACCAGGTTTAGAGAAACCCAACCAGGGTTTAGAGAAACCCAACCCTTAGCCTGCCTACCTCTCCCTACATTTCCACCCTCCTTTGTGACAATATTCTGCACAATTCTAAAACTGGAAAAGGGGCAAGTGTTATGGAGAATGATATTCCTGGTAGCTGGGTTACCACAGCTCTAGACTGTTTTCCTTCCAAATGAACAGTGACTCCATTTTGTAAAAATACATTATGGCTGTTATTTTCCTCATGCTGCCTCTTCCTGTAGAATGGATATTTTAAGCAGAGAGTAATATTCCCTTTACATTATTACTCCTTCTTTACATTAGATGTTGCATTAAAAATAAAATCTTGTAGTAAAACTTGAGGAACTTTTTCTCTTTTCCCTTGCATAAAAAATACTTGTGTAGTGAATGACAGAAAACTCTGAAGCAACTCCATCGTGTAATTAACAAGTATGCTATGATACAGAGATTCAAATTGAAAGAATAAAACTGACATCAGCAACTATGGAGATACTTTAAATGAACAAAGATTTTGATACTAGACTGAGAGAATGAGTAGTGTGCCCTGTGCTTGGCCTGGTACAACAGGAGGAAGCGCAATCTCTTTTACCCATTGAGCAGCCCCAGGAAAAAGATGCACTGTTGAGTCAGATGATGGGTCATGAATCCACCGTGCGCTGCTTCCAGCATTATTCCTTTCTGGAGTAGGCATTTCTGAATGCTCCCAGTGCACATTGTTCCATCACAGCAGCAGCAGGGATGTATAGTCTCTATATTCAGTCATTTCTGACAGCCTACAAAAATGTCTTTCAGAAATGCAAATGAAAGAAGGACAACAGTAATCTGTAGCATTTTTACAATGCAATGAAAGTTTCGAAAGATTTACAAAAGACCTGTCTCTAGCTGCAGGTCTTTGACACTGACAACCTTCAAAGGCTGGTGAAAACAATGAGGTATTAAAACTTTGAGGAAAAAACCCCAATGCATTACAAAAACTTACATAATGGACAAGGTTAGGCAATCCAAAGAGAAAGCTCACTATCAGCTCTCTGAATACCGATTCCTCGTTCCTTGTTTTGTTCCTTTCATAACTTAATTAGTAGTTCAGTGTTCATTTTTACTTTCTATGAGGTCTATTCTTCCCTGGCAGTTTAAAAAATTGAAAGCCCTTTAGAAGTCTCATCAGAATAAGTTAAGCACATGCTTACACAGTAAGGGCAGAAAGAATTCAGGGGGTTTGGTCTGACACTTCAACATGACACTTTAGGTCACTGTAACTGTCCAACAAACTTCTCTTTACTCTGAAACTGTATTTTACACTTACTCATGGGTTTATTTCAGGTTTCTGTGAAGGAACTAAAAGCTTTGCAAAGCACTGACATATTTTCGTTGCATGCAGACACAGTTCCCAAACCCTGAAGGCAAGCTTCTAGCTGTTCTCGCAATGTTAAGTAAGGGGCCTGTCCTCAGTGAGTTTTGTGAGCACGCAAGGGTATTACACAAAGCCTTTTCCATTTTCCTTCAGTGGTCTTACAAATGCCATTATCACCATTCATTAATATGTTGCTGCTTTAGTTATCCATTGAAAAGATCACATTTTCTACTTATACTTCCTGGCAATTGCTCTGCAAGCTACTACAGGAGAAGATAACACAAGGAAGGGTATGTGAGGTTTTTCAAATTAAATCCCAAGTTGTATGTTTAAGTGAAAATGACTTAAACACTGAAATGCATGCTAAAGAGCTCTCCATTTCTTTTGCATGATCAGTTTTAGTCTTAGTTGAGAGCACACAGGGAGAAGATAGTTAGTACTGGAACATTTCCTCTGACTAAAATAGCGAGATGAGTGCATATGTTAATACCATTGGAGAAGCAAAATTTGTGAAGTGGAAGGAAAGAAGCAGCTCCATGAGTCTATGGAGAAGCTCCAGCTTTAGATAATGATTTAAGAGCTTAAGAATTCTGGTTCAGAGAGGCAAAAAAAATATGCTACAACAAATGTCAGAACTGCTCAAATCTCAGTATACAATGAAATTTAGGGCAATACTCTTGTGGCCAGAACTATCTGAAAGCATAAAACGCACTACAGATCAGTGAGATCAGTCGGATCATTCAGCTGAAAGCAGAAGTGACCTAATGTGGAACTTTGCGCAGTTAATGTGAGATGAAGCTACACAAATTACCAAACCCATCTGGATATATTCAGGGGTTTTTGAGTTACCAGGTGTCTTCTGGTGACCATGGACAGAGACTGCAATGTTTACTATCTGACTATTTTCCAAGACTTTACTGAGGACTGTATTATACAAGTTTTCACCAGTGACAATTTCTTCTAGGTTAGCTGGCATCAAAAGGAGCTTCAGCAGCAAGGTACATCTTCTAAGTGACCTTTCTGGAAACACGAGGGCTTACAAGGACTGTTATGATTACAGAGCGGAACAAGGCACCACTAGCACTCCTCTCAATGATAGTCTCATGAGAATTCAGCAACTTTTCCACCCTAGTTTTGAAGGCCTTAAAAATTATTATACCTTTATAGGCAGGCATCAATGTGTGTATTTTGGTTAAGGATTTTTTTCTTTTTCTTTAAAATATCTATGCTAATATTTTTCTGTCATACTCCCAACATAGAAAAAAATTCTACTCGGTCCAAAATAAAACATGAAACAGTCTTAACTCCTCCCTTAGACAGTATTTTCTAGAGAGACTGTTGTCACAAGTAAAAAGACTTGAGAAACTTTCCAGTGTCCAATGAGAATGTTGGCTAAAGATCTCTTCACAGAAAGGACACAATACTGTTTGCCAAGTTCATCTGCTAACATATCATTTTTCTTTGCAGGAAAAAAAAAAAGGATACAAAAGTCTCTCCCACTGTTATGATCTGTTAATTAGGCCATCATTTCTCGAATATAACAGCTTGCCAGCAGAAAAGGCTAACAGTGTGAACTGAGTTCAATGAGGCTCCCCATTCCAGATGATAAGTATCTTTAATTAGCATTTGTGCACTCTTAGCTGGCCAGACTTGGATGGGGCAAACAGCTTTCATTAGGTTTGATAGCCATTAGTAGTTTTAAAAGTCTCTCATATTCATCTTGGTCTCCAAGACACAGTCTTAAAGCAGGAACTAGTGAACTCCTGAATGGAGATTCAGCTCAACGCTCATTTTTGTCAAGTGCATCTACAACTAGGAGTTCACTGTTGTGCAGGTATGACTTGCCTAGGAGTGAACTCAGTGAAGGTATAATTAGGCTATGACAAGTTTCACTTTAGCTGTGGCTAAATTGCTGCTGTTGCCCTCGCTGGTATATTTAGACTCTCTGACATATGTCTGACTATATTCTACAGGAGCAGAGGCAGCAGCCCACTGAGCCATGGACATACACGATGATCAGGACTTTACCATCTTCCAGCTCTTCTGGACTAAGGCACAATTAAAGCAAAACTCAATTAATTTATAATTACCCAGCAATAATGATTATGTTTTCTTTTTTCTCTGAACATCTGTCATGAAATGTTTTCATCTTCACTGAACATTAGTCAAACACCTGCTTCTCTGAGCTGTGATGCTGTGGGGAATCATTCTCCAGTAGGGGTTTAATATGTGCTGAAAGAGGAAGGAGTATCTGTGCCTTAATTAACAGGGAAAAAATGTAGTAATACAGAAAACAGCTAACACCTCTTGGAAGCTAAAACATAAACATAAGGTCTCTCTCAAAGTAAATTAGATGATCCACTTGAAGCCAGTCCAAAACAAGGATCAAGAACCAATGAGAAGAGATTTTATCTGAAATAAAGTGCACTGTCATTAACCTTCAGTTTCCAGAATCCTTCCTCCTCCTTTTCCCCTTTGACACAATTCATTTGCTCTAAAGTCAGGATACAAATCGATCAGAGTAGGTTTTTTTGCCCATTATTTGAGCCTTGATCTCCTGTTCTCATTTCTAATACAGAAATGTGGCCTTATTTTTCCAAGAAACTGGAAATTACTTGGATTGAAAACAGATGAAATCCATATGACTGAACTTAGAAAATATTAGTGTTTTGCTTGACAAAATTATAAAAGCATTACTGACAGTAAGTTGTTATAGTATGGAGTCAAACCCGAGTTTCTTAGATTTCATCTATTTTCAGGCTTGTATTACACACTGGTGGTTGGAAGCTGAAAGCCTAATATAAATTATGTCAGGGTAAAGGCTAACAGAGATCACCACCTGATAGCATTTTTATTTGCAACTCTTAGGTCAGTTAGTATTAGCCCCTGCTCAGAATATATATGTTCAAATTATGATCATCTCCCAGCTGGCACACACAGCCTTATCAGTGTTAATTTCTAGAGACCAACACAGCTCCTGAAAACAGAGAAATAAGGAGAGAACATCAGCATGCATAAATGATCATACAGGTGAATAAATGATACTAAAAAAGCAATGAATCAATCTGAATACGACAGACTGTGACAAATTCAGTCAAGAAATAACCAAGCTGCAATAGATGGTTAATATCCAACTACAGGAACAGCCCATCATATCTACAGGTTACACACACATTAGGTCATAAATTACACTTTATTTCAGACATTTTATTCACTAAAAATTAACAGCTTGCTGTATTCACATGCACACCATCTTTATGCTTAAAGGTCAGGATGGTTAAGTGACAGAGTCCTGTGTCTCACACTCATTCCTTTATTTCCTTTCTTCACTTGAGTGAATCTGTGTAATACCAAATCTTTATTGTAGATCTCTTAATAATACATGCAACCCCCCAAGGCTTTCACTAAATAATACTGCTAGGCTTCAGCTACCACTTCAGATACTGCACTGCCTGATACTAGTCTTCCATCACAAGACTAACTCTGGCACTGTGTATGGATATAACCATATAGAAAATGAGCATCTGGGATTTCTTCTCCAAGCACAATAATACATGGAGCTGTGGGGGCATTTCTTGCACAGCAAAGCAAACTTCCAGCTGAGCTGCATTTGATGCATTCTCAGTGATATGACTACATTGCAGCTACAACCACAGCTCACACCTAGCTGACACTGACGTAGACTGAATTCTGCAGTAGTGCAATTACTCGGAGCAAAAACTGGTGCTAAATTTGATTTCTAGTCCAAAATCTTGAGACCTGCAATTCAGGTCTCCTTAGTGTCTCGTGATAGTGTTATTTGCTTTCAAGAACACAACTGAGCAAGCTCCAAGTTCTGGCAAGATCAAAATGTCAAGTTTTAGGAATGTTGATGCCCGAAGGATCAGGGCTAAGTGCAAACAAACACTTATCATTTACACTTCCGTCTGCACATCTGGAGTGGTCACAACTGCTCCTGAATACCTACACAATAAGGGAACAAGTTCTAAAATTAAACTTCAGGTTTGTCCTACAAGCACCTAATTTGCTCTAACATCATTATCTCAAAATAAAAAGCCTAAAACTAAAAGAGACAGGAGGATAGAGATAACGTGAATAAATAATCCCAGTGCAGTGCTAAAAAATGTTCAGTTATTCCATCCCTAGCTAACATTGAGAAGAGAAGAACTAACAGGGGACTGGTCTGTTCTTCTTGCCCTAAACCCTCACCAGCCTTAAGAGCTGTTTAAGTCCAAGCATGGAGTGGTTGGTAACTAGAACATCCACAGCACCACATACTGAAGAGCAGAACTGCATGCAAGACAACTACTGAGAGAAGAGCAGATGCAAAACTCTCTCAGTGTTAAACCCTCAATAACTAGAAACCGTACGGCAGCTCACGCTTTTCAGTTGTATGACTGCTGTGTGTGTCCCACTGGAACTGGGCATGCATTCCTGCACCCAAGGTCAGGAAACTGACACCCTTCAGTCTGTAAGTACACTTCAGGTCCTTACAGTGTAAAGGAAGCATTCTGCTTGCATTGTTTTTCCAGTACAGACTTCGTGAGGTATAAAGAAATCAGAAGCAGAGGGGAAAGTTGGAAAAAAAAAGTGGAGTACAGATGGGAACAGCATGTTGCAAAGGTAACCTGCCAGATAGAGGCAATTAAGTTTTCTCTTTCTTGATGTTTAATACTATTCAGTTGTCATTTTCTCCCAAACAATAAATGAATGAGGTACCAAAATTGGTCCTTTTTCAGTGCTGATGAAAGGAATGATTTGCTACAAAACACACTCAGAACAACACTTGTTCAAAATGCCTTGCGAAAGGTCTATGGAGAAGTCTGTTATTTTCTTGTGTTTGCCAATGAGCAGTGCTTATGAAAACTGTTGCAAATGCCGGGATTACTCTGAGCATTGGCGTCTCCAACCACTCACAGCACTGCACTCCGCTGCCTGTCTACTTTGAAAATTCCTGATGCAAGCCCGAGAGCTTGTCAGTCTCTCAAAAGACACAGATTTTGGATAGTTTCACTCAAAAACAAGTGAAGTTGTGGGCCATTATGAAACCAGAGCTGTGGGTATTTATCAGCATTTTTAGCCTTTCAGAAGTCTGTTCCAGCTGTTTCGCTCTTGAAATTCAACATACATAGCACGAAAGGATGAGCAAAGGCAACACATGCAACAAGCACATGGCACAGGCACCATTTTAGACATTTTATCAGTCTCAAAACAAAGGAGACTGCATTTAAAGGAGAGAAGACTTCTCACTCCTGGCAAGTGTACACAAATTAACTTCCAAGAGTGGTCCAAAACTTGCAAGCTGCAGCCATTATCATAAGTAGCTGCAATTGAAAGAAACAAACAAAGTTTTTATTTCCTTATCTTATTTTTCTTCATATATCTTTCTTCCCTGGTATTCAGATTTTTTTTTTTTAGCATAGCCTGTATAGGTCAGAAATGATGCATGCAAAAGCAATCTTACTAGGTACAGCTGAAACAGGTTAGCATATGAAACTAATACTATGCCACAAAAAATACTTTGCCATTAAAAAACAACTCTCATTTTTTTGGCAGAAAACTGGCAGACAATTTGAACAATGATGTGAACCAGGTCTGTCTTGTCTGTGTAGAAGTTACCAGTATAAAGTGCTTTACCTCATTTTTTGGTAAGTCTCAGAAGCAAGAGAATGTGAAGAACGGAATCATCAGCACACCTGACTTGAGAATTAAGGTATTCTCAGGAAAACACAGATTCCAATAACCTCTGGGAAAAAAGCTTGCTTGCTTTCACTGCAAACAGATACATAGCTAAATGGTATTACTGCTGAAAACAAGGATCACTCAACTAGGAAACATCCAGCTGTGATTCAGGGAAAAAAAGTTCTCTGTACCTGGAAGCACAGAAGGTATTTCACTTCAGTACTGACACAATAGCCTGACAATGCACACACCTATAAAAAGAATCACAGAAACACTCAGGTTGGAAAAGACCCTCAGGATCACCAAATCCAACTGACAACCCTACTCTACAAGGTTCACCCTAAACCATATCCCCAAGAAGCATATCCAAACAACTTTTAAATACATCCAGGGTTGGTGACTCAGCCACCTCCCCGGGCAGCCCCAGAGCACTTGTAACAACATGTGCAGAAGGAAAAAGCATTTGGAAACGTGGAAAACTCTTGTTTGCTCCTGTAGCACATTGTTGCTGCACAGTCATATACAAATAGCATCCTGACAAATTTTAGGAATTCTGAAAAAGGACAGGATCAGAATTGCAGAAAATGAACAGGTCCTCACACCAATAAGAAGCAAACACGGGCACAGCAGACTGCTTTGATGTATGCTCCGAAAACACAGTCTTTCCTTGACAAAAAGATTCTGGAGTAGAGAGTTCTTTGGAATCAACATGAGTTTTTTTTCATCTAATAACTTCTTCTTTACTGAATTTCAGTTATTTGGGGAGTTTCCCCCCAAGCAATTTGCTTGGCTACTGGATGGGACTCAACTATCATATGAATCTGTTTGCAATAGTACTACATAGTTTACAGTCCTCATTCTTCAGTCACCAACGTTATACCACGATGAACAGGCCTCAAACCAAAGCAACATGGAAGCCTGTGGTTAGTCACAGGTAACTGCTCTTTAATAAAAACATCCCAATTAACACGGACAGCGATTCCGCAAATTGTTTGGCAGGCACAGTGCTACACAGTAGGCAGTGACACACTTTGCCCATCCTGTACCTGACATTTAAATGAGTTAACAAGACACGTGGCCACATTGCCCTATGTGCACACAGCTGCTCCTGCTCTTGCTAGACAGATGTACTCAGAGCTCCACCATTTGTGCTGCACACCTCTCACTAGTGGTTATCTGACAACCCCAGGGTGTAAACATTAACTGCTGTAACAGAACATGAAGGCAATTCTGTGTTCAAATTAAAAATGTCTTGAGATGGAATTTCAGAGAGTTGTTTCAATGGGTGGTCAGCACACTTCAGAGCCTGCCCAGGTCAGCAGATGCTAATTAATGCCCACTCCTCACAGAAAAGCAGCAACTCAGAGGAGCTTGTTAAATCAAGAGAGGGGCAGGGGGGGAATACAATCCTGTGTCTCACTCTGGCATTTAGAGTAATCTTCCATGCAGGAAATTAATGGGATTTCTACTTTTCATTATTTTTATACTAGGCCTAAATGATCTACTGCTTTTGGAAAAGCTTTACTCCTTCCACAAATCTCTTTGTCTATTATTTATTGTTTCAGGATTCAGAACAAAGTCAGAACAAAGTAATTTTTTTTTGGAGAGGACTCAAAACGTGATATACAGAAGATAAAAATGTGATGAGAAAAGCAGATGTGTCGATAAATTGATTGCATTTAATTTTCTGTTTTCTTTGTACATTGCAGGGTTTTTTTTGAGAACTGAAGACCATTCCACTCTTTAAGACAGAGACAGTGAGGAAATCAGCCAGAAACAAAGAAATTAAGTTGGCACCACTGACAGAGAAGTGGCTGGAGAAGATACTGCATACACGGAGAGATTAATAGGCACTGTACCTTGCAATAGCAGCACGCTTAGAAAACTCATTTACAACTGCCTCTCAAGCACAGACAACACCATTGCCCTGCAACTGCAAGATAAATTCTAAACCAAAGTAAAGGTGGATAAAACAGATTTAGGCAGCAGTAGATAATGTGGGCAGGAAAAAAGTATATCACATAGAATTAGCTCAAAGTAGATTTTGTGGACTCATTATGACTACTGTTGAGGGCATCACCACTTTCTCAGACAGCGACAAGAGTCAGAAATACTTGCAGAGGCTTAAAGCTTACTTTCGGCACCAAACTGTTGGCTACAGCCAACTGTAGTAAGCTACTTGCACAGAAAAGAAGCTGAAATCCACCTTTTGGTTTTGCAGGTCAGTAAAGCAAATTACAGCTATGTCAAAAATAAAACATCGGATCCAAACCAGCAAAGAATGGTATTGTGTTCCTTGTTTTTCAGACATTATGTATGGCTTTACCAAAAGGAAATACATCAAGGGCAACCTGTAAGAGAGACCAACATCTCAGCTGTATGCTGCATTGAGAACATCCAGACCATTGTGCTAGCAGTGGCTGAGCAGAGCACCTGCAATAATGTGATGCATCTTAGCAAAAAGATCAGCATGTTCTGGCATCCACCCAGCACATCTGTTAAACAAACCCTGAGGGGGGCACAGCCCAGGAAAAGGACAAGCTCCAGGCAATCACATCGGCAGATAAAGCAAAGACTGGAACACCTTCACATCAAGTCAACTATTACCTTAGCTGCATCCTCTTCTTCCGGAACTTTCTTCAGGCTCTTCCACAGATTTGGTCCCTACAAAGGGTACATAACTACGGTGTATGCACTTATCTCTCCACAGCATGTTCCTGCAATGCATTACCTTGAGAAGAAGAATGGGCATCATCAAATTCTAGCCAGTTCAACAAAATGTGACAAAAGTTTCCAATGGTTCTTACACTTATACTCCTACATTCCCTTTTAAAAGCACAGAAATGAAAGCCATACACTCATATTTACTCCCAAAACCTTCACTGACTCATACACATCAACCCAACCAGCAGTAGCATAAAGATGAACATGTTTCAATTCCCATTAAACAGATTTAGCATACGTGTGGTCAGTCACTGGGTCCCAAGAAAAGAAATGAGAGCAAACAAAGTACAGAAGGTAATTCCTTAAATCACTCTGCTGTTTCAGAACCAAACATACAAATGTACTATCAATACGCCATCAGCGTGCAGGAAGGTACTGAGAATACTTCCTGAGTCTGACTCTTCCAATATCTGGGTTTGGGGATTTTTTAAAGACTTTCTTTTCATACAAATAAGCAATGTATATAAATAAGGAAAGCAGTGATGGACCAAATAAGTGTAAATACTATGAAATCATATTGAATTTAACATTACAGGTGAAACGCTTAACCATTTTATGACTACAATTATTCACTTTACTGTATTGTCTAGGGACTCTACTGAATGACAAGAATTCCATTGAGACAGAAGTGGTAGAAACACAAAAAAAAGGAGACTGCTGGATCATACATCTTCTAATCAAAACATTAGGCATAAAGATTGAGCGACACTCAGAAATACGAGAACATGAGCTAGTATGAATCAGTGTAAAAAAGAGGAGTCACAACACATCGGTGCGAAAGAAATACATTCTTAGCAGGCAGATACTGCCTATCACTTTTCAGTATTCAAAAAACATTTCCCCTGCTGTACATAAAGAAAAAACTCAGTTAATTCATCAACCCCATACCTGTCACATGGCAGCTCACTACTGCTAGCCCCCATATAAGCTCCATGACACAGAGGTTAAAAGAACGGCCAAGCTAGCCTAATAAGATCTCTCTTTGCCATGTAACTGAAGTTTAGTCATAAGCAAAAAGCATTTTAAAAAAATGCAGAAAGAACTCCATTCTGAGGCAAGAAGAAACACTGTCAGTTTAACCTCACAAATCTGAACTTGTTCTTGTGTAGAACATTTTTATTCTCAGCAAAAACAAAGTTCTCTATATGTTACAGAGCGACCATAGACTTAAAATGAGAACTCATCACAGTTCAATCTCCAGCAATAAGCTGGAGTAGTGAGGCAAACAACTTCCCAGAAACTAGTCAACCACTTTCTGATGTTGTGGCTGGACACAACAGATGGTCAGCTCTATCCCACTGACAAAGAAGTAAGTAGAATGTCGTGGGTTGTGGTCATCATCTTTTCTTCCAGGTTGCTAGTTTGGAAAGACATCAGTGAACATAACATGGCTTCTTTGAGAGATGGGTCTTTTGCAGACAGCCGACCTGGAAAGCAGTTCCTGTGCTCAGTGGATTCTCCAAGATGTGGTATCCTTGTGGCTCTGCTGGTGGCACAGTCATTGAGGACGGTGCAGCTGTATTATACAGAAGAAGTTGCCAAAGAGAAAGCAGGAATACTAGAACTAAGTTAATAAAAGATTCAGGACTTAAGAGAAGAAAGTGACCTGTCTTTTATGCAAGTCTGAAGGCAGTCTACAGGACCGTAAGTTATAGACATTAGTGTACAGTAACTGCCAAAAATAGACAGGGAATGCTCTGAGAATGTATCCTTCATCTGGTACAGAAACCTGCCGCAGGGTAAGCTGTTCATCTTACTGCATAAGGAACTTCTATGCTGTGCAAGCCTCCTAAATGCTTCCTAGGCACACCAGACAACAATGCTCTCATTAAATCTTGACCATAGCATTTGGTCTGTGAAGGACCTACAACAATGGTAGATCAGCAGGTACAGGCACAAGCATGCAGCAGAGCATTAAGATGTCATACTCTTCAACAAACTTCAATCTGGATGATTCTATTCCTGTGACTGGAGAACATCTTTGAGACAGTTAAAGCAAAGGAAGTGACGTCTGATATATTTCTTGAAGAAAACGTAAGATAGGTGAAACTTTATCTCACCATGATCAAAACACACTAAAATAAAATCCTGAGTTTGTAGAAAGTTGAAAAATCATGCAGAATGGGAAGAAAAACCACTACATGTGTCTGTCAGCAGTACAGTATAGCCCAGTGGAGACAGCTCCTTCCCTGTTTCCTTACAGTGTTTCCCCGGAAATCAGCCTAACAGCATGAAGTCATTTTTGAGCAACAGCAAAGACATTTTGATGCAAGCAACTGGCATGAATTCATGCCTGCATGAATCCAAACCTGCTGGACTGCAGGGGCAGGACAATTCTGCTGACAGGGAAGTGGAGTCAAAAGGAAAGAAGTATACAAAATGAAGGTTCGTTCTTCCTTTCTGGAGATAGTCTGAACCCACCTGGACATGTTCCTGTTTGATCTGGTATAGGTGATCCTGCTCTGGCAGGAGGTTTGGACTGGATAAGCTTTCAAAGTCCCTTCCAGCCCCTGACATTCAGTGATCCTACACGTGACCAAGACTATGCAAAATTAGAAAAGGGGTTGGAAATTGTATGTATTTCTGGCAAAAAAAAAAAATAGTTTTGTCGGCAGAGGTCCTTAAATCCAGCACTGAAAGGTTTATTTGTGGCTTTATAAACTGATATAGCAACTTAAATTAAAAATACAGTATCATGTCTTATTAGACACACTCTTTCCCACCTCCCAAACTAAGCAAATGATTTTTACCTGGACTCTTCAGACACTAAGATTACATTGCAAAGAAACTTATGACCTGAAAGAACAAAAGTTTAATTCACAGTTTTAAGGAAGTTCCAAATGATGGGTGCTATTCCACTGGCATGAAGGAACATCTCTCTCCCCTTATCAGGAGTTTGTGATGAATATTTTCTACTTTATATTCCACTGTGTTCCTAGCTTGGAAGATAAGACCCTTATTTTACAATTGCATACCAAAGACATCAAACCCATTATGGAGGAAATTTGCAAGCTGTGAATCTCTCTCTCTAAAAAAGGTATCATCAGTTCTCTTCTCTGAACCACTGGTAAAGGAGAGAAATCTTTCCGGTAACTTGAAGTGTCCTTCAAATTCAAGTGGTAGGAGGAGTAGCCGGAAGACTTCTCTGAAGGTAAACATTTTAAAATGTTAAGATTAAAACCTCATTCTTCCTGAACAAATGTGTGATATGGTGCAGTTTACAGGGACAGGGGGTGACAGAGGGCAACTGGGAATCTCATGCATCTGTCTGTAGACTGGAGGGAAAAGTCAAGGGCAGAACTCAGGTTGGGGTCACTGCAGTGGCAGCAGCCCATTGCTCTTGCTGACTCAGGCTCCAGGTGCACTGATGGCACAGAGGACTAGTTAACTAAACTACTCAGACTAGATTTCTTAGTCCAGGTGGTAAGAAGCAAGTGGACAGTCTGTTTCCAGATTACCTTTTACCTGGCAAGCAAATTATTACAGAGAATATGACAATGACAATGCAAAAGACCAAAAAAAGTACTGTTGATATTTTTTTTTTATGAACACCTGCACACACACACATGTTCCTTAAAGAAAAAAGATTTAATTAACCATTAGCTTGTTTAAGGGGGATGGAGGGCTGTCTTTGTTTTATCATGTCAGACAGGGTGGTTCCGTATGAGGCAACAATTACATGACTGGGTTGTTGAGCTACAAGGAAAACAGATGTGTCATTGCTTGCTGGCATGCCTTCTGGATAGTCCCTTAATGACTTCACAAGTTGCAGAGATTCAGCTCACTGTCAAGTATTCAACACAGAATTCTTATTTTTGGTTGTTTCGCTTTTCTGTGAGCTACAATAAAAATCTGGGCCTCTCATTTGCATTTACCCACAGATTCTTCCACACCATAACTGAGAATACAGCCTCTAATATTAAGTTTGTTTAATACAAAACAAATTAGCTTTCATGTCTCATGGTCCCAAGATTCCAAGAGGTAACTAACTGGTAGTCTTAAAGAAATTAAATGCATGTGGTAAGCAGGCTATTGGTAGGTTTCCTCTTCTAATAAGTACTGCATTAAAAGCACTAGGGGATCACAGGGCTTGTGGGCATGAGGTCACCATTGGTACATTTCTCAGTTATTAACTTTGTAATTTCATACTCTTTCATGATCATTTTTCTCAAATATGATGAGCTAATTATTCATTGAGTACTTAAAAATATGCAAGGAAGCACATGTACCTGGCCACTATTTTGTCAGATACCATCTGCTGAGGAACTGTCATATACATAGCTCTGTCCTCTAGAAGATGAGTGTTCTCAGTTCTCACACTGCTGCATCAGAAAAGCTGCTCTTGCCTTTGGGCTCATCTCAGATGTTCTGTTATCTTCTTTAGTGATATTTGCAACTAAGTTACCTGACTAGGAAGGATTTTTTGTATGTTAATTCATTAATGAATGTGATTTCTGCACCCAACTACGAAATGACCTGGAAATTATTAGCTCCAAAGCTGCAAGAGCTTCAAAAAATACAACACTTTCAAAATCTGTAATTATCAAATAGATAATGTAGAATTTGTAGAGAAATAATTAAAATGTTTTTTCCAAAGATAAAGTGCATTGTTCTAATCCTTGAGGAAGAAATGTCTGTGGGTTTGGACTTTTCTTCCAACTTAGAAAGGAAAGCAGCAATAGCTTTGCATGCACATTTCAAATTTAAGGTTTAAAAGCGCTAACATTCAGCCCACAGTTGTGCCTTTGAAATACCCCAAGTTTGGCTAAGACAGCGGAAGGTGTACCAGAATGACTTAGGTGGGAAGCTTACACTGAACAGCTTCCTCAGGAGCTCCAAAATACAGGAACACCAATCAAGTCTAGCTACCTTTAGTCACAAAAGCCCATCCTAGGAAAGCCAGAGAGAACTACTTTGTTAATTCCTCTCCATTCCCAGGAAACTCCATCTTACTCACCACTATTTCAATTGGAAGACTGTTGCTCAACTTCACATCGCCAGAGACTTCCTTTTATTTTTCAGCCTAAAATGTATTCATGGTCAAGTGCATTCATCTGTTATGTCAGCACTGTCCTCAGTCTGTTCATAAACAGAATTAAGTATCATCTTTTTAATTCCTGCTTTGTTAAGGTAAACCAGCTATGCTATCTTAATCTCTACCCATGTGGCACTTTCCCAGTGTCTGAAGAGTAAACTTTTTCTGCACTTCCAGTATTCCAGAACAGATTGCACTGGAACTGTACAATGCTATTAATATTCTCACCCTTTGGAAATTATCTCTTGCAATCTTACACACTGCATATGTCTACATATGCACACACATAACCCCCAAATCTTCTAATTTGTTTGTAAAATTCTTTTGTAGATGATCTCATTTCTTAAGAAAGAGCAGACAGGCAATAGATTTCAGCACACGAAGAATTACTAACAAATCTGTCATACACAAAGCCTCATTCTGGTGTGTATTTTCTTCAAACCTACTGATTTTGGAGTAAATTGTTAGAAATTTGTTTTCAGAGTACTCTAGATTGACGGGTTCTACAAATGGGATAACCTGAAGTACTTTACTTAAAAGTAACCATGTGCAATGCTAAAATGACAAATAGCCATCTACAATACCTTAAAATGAGTATTTTCAGAAGAGAAGTAGAAGGTAAAAGAACAGTGTTAGAGAGTACATGTAAGAAATTGAAGCCACCCTGCTGGCACCCACTGCCCACAGAGCTGAGCAAAGCTGTGCCACTAAGCAGGTGCTGTACTTGACAACCAGTGTTTAACAATTCAATCAAACCACAGCTACTTTTTCCTTTGTGCATTTTGTGGTTTGTCTGGGGGTTGGCTGTTGGTTTTTTTTTGGTGGTGGTGTTGGTTGATTTCTTTTTCCAATCAAAGGCAATGTGCAGAAACATCATTGAGAGAACATACCTGTGGCATCATTTTACAAAAGTTCCTAGCAGACAGTGACTGTTTTATTGTTGGATGTAATCTTTATTTTATTCATGATAAGAAGTAATCAATGAAATGCTAAAAATAAACCTGTAAAGGAATCTAGTCTGTGATCTGAACCTGTTGTCTGGAGCAAGTTCAGCAGTCACAGAACACCAGTTGAAGACTGACTCTTGCCCAGTGAGAGAGAGGCATGGCTCTTCTAAAAAGGTCACAAATTTTCCAAATATAGGCACCATGTTTTCAATTTTGCACATACAAAATATGTTCATGTCACTCAATTACACAATGTGGCAGTGTTGCAAGTCTGAATATTATCGTCAATTAATGGCATAGGAAAGAGCCCAAGCTTGAGTCAGACTAATGAGTGGGACAAATCCTGAAAAGAGACCAAAAGTATAAAAGAACCATTTTCCTGGTGTGTGGGTTCATGTGTGCATGTGTGGGAGTGCATATAACCAAAAAATGGGTAAGTTCAGAGAGTAGCCCATCCATTTGTTCTCAGTTTCTTATTCAGTTTCATCGCTAAAGGCTTTGACTCTAGCTGCATGTAAAAATGCAGATCAAATCTCATATAAACCGTTAAGTGAGTGAGCTGACTGGCTGGCACCAATCAGAACTGAGCATCACTGCCCAATGTCTTGCCTTTGCTCTACTTGTCAGCCTCAGGGTACGTAGGATACTTGACTGTCTCAATTTTCTCCTTAACCTTATAGGACGGGTACAGGCCTGTTCTTCCTAATTTCCTGTTGATCCCTTTTGAATAACCATCCCAGTGGTTTCCAGCCACTCCAATTACATCTCCAGGTTCCATAGGAATTTCCTCAGCAGTTCGTGGGTGATGAGCATAAATAGCAATCTGGTTGTGGGCATTCTGTCCCCCAAAGTAGTAGATATCATCCAAAGAATGGAAATATGCTGAAGCATCTGGATGCAATGTCTGCATAATCTCATAGGCAACACGACAAACCTTAGAAACAAAAACAGAAAAGGAGGTATAAATATGGTGTGTATCTGCAGTGTACCACAGAAGTCAGCAACCCAGGTCTAATAATTACATTTGGAATGTCTAGGTGACAAAAAAAAAAATCCCCCCCTTCCCATGAACCAAAAAATTTGCAAGCAAAATACAATTTTGCAGCATTTTAATGAGTAATTTGGTGATTGGCTTTGGTAAGTAAGACAAAATATGAGTAACTGTAACAGTCTGCTTCTCACTAAAATCTCACACTGCCTGAACACAAACCATCCTGCTTGTTAAAATGAATGCTGTGTAGCAAATCAAACATAAACCCAAATCCCTTATCCTCCTCTACCATTAACAAAAACTGCTTTTTACTTCCCCTAGAAGTTATAGTTTCAACATTTATCATACAAGAATGAGGCTTTGCATTTACTTTTCTAAAGGAAGCTCCAATTTTCACAATCAGTTTCACAAAGCCCAAGGCTTTAAAATGCTGTTAATGTTAAAAGAATGACAGAATTGTGACTGTTGGCAGCTCAGAAGACAGCTACATGAAAATGAATTCCAGCAAAACAATAATGATGTTGGTGAGAAGAAAGAAGCATTTTGAAGTGTCAGTTAATGAAGATAATTTTCTTCAGACTGAAAACAATTTCCCACATTGGAATCGTGTTGTATCTCTCAATAGCTGCCAGAAATACAAAAGGTTGTTGCTCTATTAAACAAAGCTCTTGTCAACAGTTGGCAAGAAAGCTCTTCTCTGTCAGGTATCTGATTTGGCTGCTGTAACCTTTCTAACTCCTCATCTACATTACTGTATCTTTCACTGATTCTGTGTAAGCTTGATAAAGCTGATATAGTAACAATCCAGCAGTTCTCTTCAGCATGAAGAAGCATTTGAACTTTTCCATCATTTTCACTATATGTAAATATAGCAAAGCTTGACTTTACTTTTCTTTACTCCCTCTGAAGATAAGGTGAAGAGAACTTTGATCAGTCAAACTAGACATATTTGTATTTTCCCAGCTTCTTTGAGAGAGGCATTTGCTTTAAAAATGTAATGGGCTTCCTTTTATCCCTCTCCATCTTTGAAATAACTTTGCAGAAGCAGCTTTCAGAAGATCAGGCTGGAGTTAATTATTTTGAAGTAGTTATGTCCCAGAATACAGAAACAAATTTCATTACTCATAGATTGGCAAGATGTTATTTATTTGATAGCCTCTGTGACTCTCTATGTGATGTTTTGTCTCAGCATGTGTGCACACCCCAAGAGGAGAATAATCACATAGTCTGCAAGAGAGTTTACATCTTTGCAGTAGAAATGCTTCTTGTGAGTGCCCTGCATACCTGACAAATACACATCTCCTCTCAGGAACTGTTTCCTTTGGAGCACCAAACTTGGGTAACTAAACTGTGAACTGTCAAGGGCAGCAGGTGCAGAATTCACATGGAGGAATCAGTTAAAGCCAGCCTCCCATTGTCTGTTCACAGATTCAATCGGTTTGCAGCCTATAAACTTCCATGTATAACGCAAAACACAAAGACTAGTAAGTCCTGGAAGGAAATGAGGTTATCAAGAAAAATCCATCAGGCAGAGTGAGTTATCATTTCATCTAAATGAAGACTGAAGAGACAAAAAGAGCTTTGTGTTTTAATGTGCCATTTGAACTGTGCTGCTGAGTTATGGCTTGTATAACTGCCTGCCACGTGGCTTTTCTATACATCTCAATTAATGTGATATTGCTGAAACAGAGTGCCAAGGTAGGCTCTATCCCTTGACTTCACAGCACTTGATGTGCCTAATTGAATAACATCATTTTAATGAGTTATCTATACCTCAGCTTGTTATCAGTGTTCATTTAGTTCTGAGAGCATAAATAAAAATTCACATAAGGGACTTTCTAAAGTGCCTGATTCTACTTATGCATAAGGTGGTTTTCTCCCAGTGCTTCTAGAATAAAGTTTTTACTCTTCTGGGCAAGGAAAAGGAAGTAGAAAAAAAATCAGCATACAACCGATTAATGTCAAAGTCCTACATCATACTGGAAATAAATTAGACACCATTCTTATATTTAATTTCTCTTCATACAGACTGGACAAGAGGTGGTAATTTACAGCCTGATTTTGCTTAACTTCAATGTCAAACTATCAAACTCTGTATTTCGCTGAGGAAAGGACAGGAACAGTGGTTCAAATGCTAGGAGAGCAGAGGGTCAAATCTTACATGCATCTGAACAGTGGGAAAGCTTGCAGTAGGCCCTGGAAAGGTCCAATAATGTAGAGATTCACACTGTTGCATGACTGGCAAAACTGGTACTAAAACAGCTTGATATTCTCAACAGTTGGAACTAAATTAATACAGGTTTTCCTAGAATTCAGTAGGATTTTCTGTAACTCTAGAAAACCAAGTATATCATTCAGCAAGCCTGACTGCTCTCAAATGCAGAGAGGTGCAGAGTGAGATTCGAAGGTACCAGATCCCTCAAAGGCACCCTCCAAGCAGATTGTACTAGACGACCTCCAGAGGTCACAACAACCTGTATCACCCTGACCATGTCAATGTATTTTAACCTATATTCTTCCTTTGAAATTACTGTCCAAGCCACATGTACCTAGGTAAAAGATGTTTCTTCTACGTTTATACCCAGAGTTTTTATTTACAATGAACATTTACCACTTTTAACATAGCTTTAAGAATAAAAAAAGAAAACGTTACAGATTTCTAATTGTTTTTATCCAAGGGTATGTCACTCATTCTTCCTTCAGAGTACAAACTGTTTCTACACCTCCTATGCATGTGTTGCATATGCATATCTGTAGACATAGCTCTAGATCTTAGCTGATGGATCACGTTTTTCACTGTGATATGCGTTCAGGTGAACAAAACATTGTTGTAAAGATGGGTGGCTCCTCACAAAGTTTTCTTGGTGAAGACTTTTACTGTGGAGTCTATCCATGCCTTGGTCTGAAGAACTCTATATAGATATAGACTAATATATGTTATAAAACGTCAATTTTTTTTCCACAGGGTTTGGTGAACAGTGAAAAAATAAAAAGGTACTCATGAGTATGACTGAAGGAAAAAAGGTTTTTCTACATTTTTTCTGGCTTTGCTGTCTTCTTGCTATGGGGTGTTATTAAGAATTTGGCTCTCAAGGTCAATGTATCACTGTATTGATTATATTATTAGTATGAGGCTTGGTACCTATCTAATTAGCATTACAATACAGAAGACTATTTATATTTGAGGCTGTGGAAAATACTTCTTTTTAACTTTCAGTTTGGTGTCCATCTCCATCTAACAGTACAATCACATGACCATCATCCATCACTTACAGCTGAACGCTTTCCTAACCAGGAGTGCCACCTGAGAACATATGTGACAATGGGAGGTAAAACATTCACTCTGATTTCAATCTTATTTTGCCATACTTGAATTAGGTCTATCAGTGTATGAGTCACACAGTATTGTCTCATGATCTTTTAAAATCTGATTACGTATCAAGCTAATACACAATATGACATAATAAAGAAAAAAATGCCAATGATTACAATTATATGATTGGATTTTCTAACATACTCCAACCTGCCTCATCAGACCACCCAAGAAAGGAAGTTGGCAGCATTCAATTATCCCCAACAAGTCATCTCTATGGATTACGGTGGTCAGAACTCACATTTATTGTGCTAGAGTGCTAGAAATGTAATAGCCTAAAGAGAAATTAAATGTCTGCTCTCTTAATTCTCTTCAATTCTCACAGTCAGCTAAGGCAACAGCAATCTGAACCATAGCAAAGTGCAATGATGTGTAGAAATGGATGGAAACACGTTAATTTATTAACTTTATGCAAAATTACTATGTGTTAAACATGTTAAAAAATTTTTACTCATTTAAAATGCCTTAATTAAGCTGCACAGAAATATAAGTTACACATTAACTTTATGCAAAACAAGGAAGTCCTAAATACGTTTAATATTATTCCTTGCTTATTTCAAATGTCCAAATTAAGCCAGTAACCTCAATTGAAGAGAAATAATCAGCCAGCGCTTACAGTCCTCTAAATGTTCATGCAGCATTCCAAGCCTTTAATTCTTCCCTGAAATTTTCACAAGAGAGCACTGAGAACAGAAGCAGGAAGAAAACCAAGATTCAGAACTAGTATGCATACTCTGTATTGTATTTGTACTGCAATTTTACCTGGGAGGAGAAGGTACAGACCAGAAAGTCTGCCTGAGACAAGAAGTGGATGTCCAGAATAACCCCTCGGAGGGAGTTCTCAGTGTATCGGTTGTGAAGCCCTGCTGACCAGGATATGGAGTTATCGCTGATAAACTCATAATTGGGATACCTGGGAAAACACAACACACTGTTACAGCAAAGTATCATTCCACTTTTTTTTTTTTTTTCCCCTCTGTTTTTAAGAAACACCAACTTTGCTGCAAGAGAAGGTGGTTAATTTGTTTTCTGCTTTACAGGGAATTAATGACAAGTTTGCTGAACACTCTAGAATGTTACTGCTACCTCCAAGCATGCTCTCTCTTTATCTAGAAAAAAACATAAAGATCCTGTATCTCTGATAGCTGACAAAAAAAGTGAGAAAGTGTCAAGAAGCATATGCCAGATCCTGCTAATGTTAATGATTTTAGATTAAATATACTCAGACAACATCACTTTCTCTACTACTAAACAGCACATGGGACTGTGTCTTTTCTAGATGACGTTTTGTGTATCTGTCTATTTAGATACTGAACAGGACAGTGTGTAAGGAAACCAGTCACCTGTAGAAGGGACATATCCAATGAATGAATCAAAGCCAACCAAAATAACAAACCAGTCTTTCAGTTAAGGTTACCTGGAGAACGTATCTTGCAATTGACTGGTCAAAAAGAAATAAAAGCAATGTAAGGTTTCATCTCAATACACCTTTCTTGACATACTAGAAACAAGACAGTAACACTAACTCAAAATAATTTTAAATACAAACCCTCGATTTATATAATTTTAAAAATAAACGTTTTTAACATGTAACAATGGCTTAGAAAGATAGTGAACCCCATTTGTACAACGTTGAAAAAGAACAGTGTTTCTCAGAAGGCTTGTACCTTTTACCAGGGAACTGAAATCTGAAATAAACTGCAAAATGTACATTTTCAGTCAGAGTCCTACTAAAAGTAAGTTCTGTATGAAAAATGCAAGGTCGACAGAACAATTACACTGCTGTTACACAGTAATACTTCAAACATGAAGTGTAACTCCTGCAACTAGCCTGCCAGCTATAGAATTTCCACTACATAGGGCTAATTATGAAATAATTCAGATAACTGTTTTTCAAATGTACAACTTCATTGCAAATCTGAAGCAAGATTTCACAGAAGACAGTAAGACAGCTAATATTGCATCTGTAACAATTCATCGTTCCTATGCTGTTTAATACAGCACACGCTAGAGCAGGCCACAGTGCTGGGCCAGTAAGTGAAGCCTGCAAAGCAGATGGTTCAATGCCTGGCACTTGTGTGCTGAGCGTGCAAGTAAGGTTCACACTCATGAGTGCCTGGGAAGCAACAGCAGTTAGCAGCACTTGCACATCACCATGCAGCACGTGCAGACACTCCAGACATGATTATGACAACTGCTTGTAAGAGTATGCCTAATTTATTCCACTGTGATGTTAAAATATGGGGAAACTGTTCTCAGAAGTGAAATGGGCAAATAATGGAGGTTTCTCCAGCTACCACTGCCCAGCTGTGACCACCAAATCTTATCTCAAGAATGAACCAAAAAGCTATATGCAAAGCTTCCACAACCGAGGAGGACTCTTCGTTCACTTTCACAGAGACTTCAATAGAAATGCTTGCTCTAACAAAAAATAATACAGGTATGGTGCATTGTCCAGAAACAATGACTTGAAAGGAAGCATCTGATCATAATGTCATGTAATGTTCATGGCACATTAGTAACAGGACATAACAAAAACTGAAAAAGAAAAAAAAGAAAAAAAAAAAGGAAGAAAAGGTAGAACCATAATTAATTTGGAATAATGGTCAAGACCTCTGATCAATTACAGAAGCATATGGATCAAGAAACAGTTTTTTCAGCGTGAACTCTAATCGCACCGATCATTTCCTTTTTTATCTTCTAATGCTTAGCACTTTGTCAGTATTTAGTCAGCTCTCAAATGATAACACAGTATTTGTGAATCTATTTCTGTTTCTATTGTGTGAAAAACATTAGTATTTTTGTAGCAGAAAAACAGACGAAAGTCATACGCTACCGTGAAACCTAGCTGAGCAACAGAGATGGGCATCTGTCTTATTCAGTGACACAGCTTTGAGGGGAGCAACATGAAGAATGTTTAACAGAAGATGCCAATTGTAGGGACAGTGAACATAGTGAAGGTATTTGAACACCCCTTGCAAGCTCTTGGCACGAGGAATACTGCTAAAATGAATCACTTCCTTCAGACTTGAAAAATCAGAATCCACATGCTGAGCAGACTCAAAGGGTCATTTCTTGAAGAATCTGATTTCTTATTAGCAAAAGATCAGTCTAACAACAAATGAAGAGTGCCAAAAAAAAATAGCAGCATATTGGATTGGCAAAACAAAGTCAGAATTATTTACACATACATTTAAAATGTTCTGCTTTCTCCCTTTGTTCTGGAAACAGTCTCCGAGATGCTCTCAGGTCTGGTCTTCAACTCTATTTCATAAAGGTGATCCGCACTCACCTAACAAAAGCTTCAGGACCCACTCCTTCAATCTAATGATCCAAGTTTTCCAACAAGCACTTTTATGTTGGTCCCACACACAGTGCTATAGTCACACCTGGGAAAAGGAGTTTCTTTTAAATACTCTGAAATGTGAGTCTAATAGCAGCCATCCTTTGTGTCAGCAAAGAATCCTCTAGTCCAGCATCCCATCTCCAGCACAAGCTGAAAGGGCAGCACAAAAGAACAACACAGCAAAAGCCAACCCTGTACTCCTTAGTACGTGTGTGTCACTCTGCCTTCCTGCATCAGGTGAGGGTTAACTTTCCTTCCCACTCACTACAGTCCTTTAGATTCTATTTAAAGCTATTCTTACCACAAGGACTACAAAGAACCAAGGAGAAAAAAAAAAAAACAACTTCTAAAGCTCTGTAGTTTGGCCTTGCTTCCTTTTAGTCCTTTTCCATCTGTACTTGTATTATGATTAATGTAATAGTTACATGGTCAGCTTTTGGGGCATTTTGCTTCTTTTTAAGCAGAACTGAGGCATTATCCTATTACTAGGATTCCTGAAAGTGTGGTAAATGAAAAATAAATAGCAAGATGTCATATTCCTGCTGACACAATCACCTAAATAAAGTATTTCACAGAGATCCCTCCTGGCCTTCCAAAGAAATTACCCACACCTTCTCTTCTAACAGGAAAGGACAAAACTGTGCAGATATAACCCAAGAATGGACACTGGCACTGCTTTCTTTGCACCAGACTACATATATGTGGTACATTTCCTTCCATATCTAAAAATAGTATCTAATTCTTCTAAAGCTACTGAATCTATTTTGGAAACCTATATACAGGTCAGGAATGATTTTTATATTTTCTTTCCCCAGAAAAGAAGAAATCCTAAGAAGGTGGGAAGAGGCAGTTTAAAGTCTTTCCTTCCAGCCGCTGCCAGCCTCAGAGAAGGACACAAACCAAGCCCAGTTTCGAGACTACTATTTCAGCTTATCACCGCCCCCTTCGGCAGACGCAAACCACAACGAGCCCCAGGCTCTTGCCCTCAACTGGCCTGGACTGGGGAAGTGTCCCGAGTGGGCAATGCAAGTTTTGTTCCCTCTGAAAAAAAGAGCATGAACATGTGTGCAAGCAGATGGAGTAAGAAACCATGTGTTTGTTCAGGTCCTGCTCTAAAAAGAATGGGCAATGTCTGAGCTGTTTATCAGACTCAAGAGCTTTGAAGCACTACAAATTCTATGTACCAGGCATACCACGACTTGGGGCAGGAAAAGCTGCAACAGCTAAACCACAGATAGCACACAGGGGGAAAAGACATTAACTCATTGTTGTCTAAGTAAACAAACAGTGGAAACAGGCTGGGGAAAAAGCTTTCACAAGTGCTGAAAAAACAAACCAACCAACCTCACAAGGGAGACAAATTAGCGTCAAAAAAAGGGAAAAGCAAAACAGAAGTGACTTTAAAGATAAACATCCTGAAACAAAGAAAGTATTTTATTGAATTTTGTGCTCATATGCACAAGAAAGAGATTGAAAGAGATTCATTTATAAACCAGAAATGTATTAGATATGGATGCTTAAGAATTTATGTGCATATAGAGCTGTTATTTTGAATATTCTACCTTAAAAGAGAGAAGATGTTGTAAATATTATAGTCAGAAATACACATACTAGAGATTCACAAGAGTGTACAGAAAACTATTCTATCGAATAACAAGCAATTTATGTCATCCTAACACATCACTTAGCTAAAACAAATGCAAAGACCTCTGCTTACCAGAAGTTGACAGGTGCACTAACCCCACGATCAATACAGCTACTCAAGTCTCAAACATGCTCCTCTTTAATTGTGTTGATCCAGATCATCCTAATTCTGAAAATATATCACTTCCTTCTTTTGGAAATGAAAATGAACAAAAGCACTCTACAAACTGATAGCATTGACTGCCCCATGTGTACTACTGTACTTGCAGCTGGCAGACATCTGACTGCAAGGGAAGTTTCCAAAATATTTCTGTTTTCACGACTGAATAGTTTGAAATACTTCTCTTAACAGAAACAAGAGGCCTATTCATGTGTACGCTGGCTCAATTTTGATGATTTAAATGCCAACGCTGACAGCAAATCACTCTCACGTGAAGAGAGAGATAATATCTAGTACTGACTAACATTACTGCACCCAGTAATGGCTGCTACATCAGCTACTACAATACACTGTGACACCTGCTTCTATCACCGTTTGGCAGCTGGGTGTGGCTAGAACTTCTTCAACAGAAGTGTAAACTATTTTGCGGTTTTCTTCACAAGAGGAAGAAAATGTTCTAGATTCCCGAAACCTGACCTTGATCTGTCTTCATATGCCCTTAATATGCTGAAATATTGCAGTCCTGCCTTCCATGAAATCACAGAAAATGTTAAACACCTTCTATTTGATTGTAAGTAGCAGTAGGGTGCAAGCAACACAGGAAATTCTGTAAATTACCATCTGAAAACTCAGTGGCAAAAAATATCCTTCATTTTTTCCCACAGATTCTACGGCTTTTATTAAGAAAATGTACAAAAAAAGATGCCATACTAATGAGCTGTATTATACATGTTAGTAAAAGTGTGATTTAGTATGGACCTTGAATTGCCACAGAATGCAATGCTTAATAAAAAGTTCAGTATCATTTTCCTGAGCAAGTCACAATTCCTCCATTAGGTTCTGCAGCTATTGAAAACCAGGAAAACTCTGTTTCCATAGGTAGTAATCTCATTACTATTCATAAAGCTAAAGTGTACAGTGCTAGGATTGAAAGTTGAACACAAATAGAGAAAAAAAAGGTAACTAAGATTGTAATGTAACAATTCACTATGGTTCTAACAAACAGCAATTAAGGTTCTCTAGGAAAATCTAAGGAATTAAATATTATAACCTCACTTTTGTACTAGCTATCTTTTAATTGTTCAGATTTGCACTTTGAATGTTTTGTTACCATAACTGTTTCTGCTACTGTTCTCACACACAAAACTGTTCTCAAACACAAAAAGCGAGGACTAGATTGCCATCCTCTGGAGCTGTGCATGGTGATTGATCTTTTCAAAACCCCATACATTTAAACTGCAGCCCTTTACAGATACCAAAGGAAAACACAAATGAAAAGCACAGCTCTGTGACAATGTAGAAAATTCCTCCTCTATAAAAATAATACTTTCTGCTTATCTCTTGTTTTACAAAAAAAAAAAAAAAAAAAATCTGTAATCCAGTATGTTAACATACACACTTTTCCAAGCATGTCTACCAAGAATAAAGACTTCCAAAATGCACCACTTTTGAGTTACCTTGATGTGCAAAAGTATTCATTTCCTTGTTTATATGAACAGAAACAGTATTCTTCTGCTCAGAGGAGATAGTTTGGAAACAGAAATAGGTGCCATTCAGTAGACTGATAAATAAATGATATACAAAAAGGAAAACATGCTAACATGTATAGCAATTACACTTAAATTCAATGCACCTGAAATACTCAAGATTCTATAGCCATAACCACCATAAACACCATAGCTGAAGAAAAATACAGTTAATTATGGAACATCACTCTTTCATAAGCCTCTGCTTTTCTTTCATTAAGCAGAAGGTTTTGCCAGCCCTGTGACACCAAGCAAAACATGTAGCTGAACACTATGTTTCTACAGGTCATGTCAGGATAAGAAAATACACAAATCCATGCATCCTGTGCATCCCTAGGGTGTAACACAGAGTAGCTATGCCTGGCTGGAACATCCTAGAGCTGACATGTTCTAGAGAGCTGTANGTGTGCAGCCTGCAGAAGAGGAGGCTCAGGGCAGACCTCATTGCTGTCTACGACTACCTGGAGGGAGGTTGTAGCCAGGTGGGGTTGGGCTCTTCTGCCAAGCAACCAGCAAGAGAATGAGGGGACACAGTCTCAAGTTGTGGCAGGGGAGGTCTGGGCTGGATGTTAGGAGGAAGTTGTTGCCAGAGAGAGTGATTGGCATTGGAATGGGCTGCCCAGGGAGGTGGTGGAGTCAATGTCCCTGGAGGTGTTCAAACAAAGCCTGGATGGGGCACTTAGTGCCATGGTCTGGTTGATTGGCTAGGGCTCGGTGCTAGGTTGGGCTGGATGAGCTTGGACTTCCAACCTGGCTGATTCTATGATTCTATGAAGATGACTAAACTAGAAAAGTGGCAGCGTCACACATCAAGAATCCCACCTATATTTGAGGACAAACTTTAAAATCATTCAACATGTAGGGTGAAAGTAATTTATGCTGTCAATAAAGAAATCTTTCTGAAAGAGTCATCAGAAGCTTTCCTATCAACTTAAAAAAATCACTCTGGAAATTATTCACAAGAAGGTGTTGTTTGGGCAGCTGAAACTTCTACACATAATCGGTTGTCACAGTATTTCTAGATAGTTTGAGTTTAATACCTATGCTCTTGGAAAAAGTTTGGAGTAGTCGGTACTTGTATTTTTCACTTCCCCTTTACAGCATTGTTTTGATTTTTAAACATCCACAGGGATCTTGCTCAGCTCTTCTGGATTTTGTAACATTAAGCTTTAAAAAACATACACATGAAGAAAATCATCCCAGAAAGAGGATGTCCGAGAGAAAGATCAAAATCAGTGGAAGCTGAAATGCCATCTTAACTGTATAAATGATAACCAAAACACTGACACCAAGATCTGTGAACACAATAATGGAATCATAAAGCCTACCAGAAGGAACAAGCTGTAATATAAATGTAATTCATCTTACTTGGATTTTGCCTCTTGCAACAAAGAAGGATCATCTGTGGCCAAATAGACTCTTTTCTTATCGACGTGCATCCTGCGAGCAAGAAGTTCAAAGCGCTCCTCGACGTGTACCATGTACTCCTCGATGGGATGAAATGCTGCCTCTGTTCCTACTTTGTCTGTCCTTCGCACATGAACTCTGGAAAAAGGCAGAAATTGGGCATTCCACTTAAAAATACAAGACATACCTCAGCAATTAACATTTTATCTTGTCATTTCATGACTCTGCTTTTAGCATGCACATTAAATCCAGCCCCTACATAAACCAAGGAAGGATTAAAATTCATTGATATCCATCAAGACATGCTGACAACATGGAGCTGCCAGTCTGTTCTTGAAGGCTACAGAATAGTCTTGCAAGGAAGGCAAAGGGTAACTGAAAAAAAAGGGAACAAAGGAGATCTCATTATAGCACCAAAGGTACTCCTTTTGTGCAGGTTAAGTTATCTGGTGCAGCCAGGCAATGCTTGACTGATACAGGTCAAAAGCAAGAGAGAAATATTTGCTTCATGGACATACTGGGATACCAACTACAGTGCAGGGTTTGAACAGAGGTAGCTAAAAATGCATCTTTCCCATCTGCTGGGGACCTAACAAGTGTTCCAATACACCAGTGCTGAAGTGGCCTAACAACTCCATGGCCAAAGCTGACTGACATCTGAGCAGGTCTAGTGTGTACTCCTACAAAAAGAGATTAAGCATTGAAGAAAAATTCTGGCTAAGGAAGCAATTAATAATTGCAGATTCTAGTACAGGAGCAGCAAAATTTTTCATGTTACATGACAGTAAAACCTTTCTTCCACAAGCTGCTCTTTATTTGCCATAGGTGCTTTCCTTCCTTCTCCCTTTATTTCCCCAACACAGACCTTTCCAGCTCAGTTACTGCTAACAAACAAGAGTGAAAACAGCAGCAGCAAAGGGAAAGGCAGACGTTGAGGTGCAGCCAACAACAAAATCAGCTGTGGACTGTGGCATGTAAAATGTAGGCCTAGTGGTTAGGGATTCAAAGAGAAGATCAAGACGTAGAGTGTCTGGAATGCAATCTGTAAGGCAATTACACAAATTAAATTCTCTATCACTTTACTAGATATAAAAGGACATATAAAAAGACTTTCTATTGAACTGCCATTTACATGTCTGTACAACTGTAGGCAGGCAAGTATGCTGAAGTGCCTGCAATCAACTTGCATTGTGCACTGTTAGAAAAATGACAGCTTCACCTAGAAAGCACCCTCTCTCCCCTCAAAATGCTTCAGGCTTTTGGATAGCCATCACAAATCAATTTGTCCTAGACAGGGATTGCTACAGATACATTATTAAAGCACAGACAGTAAAAAAAAAAAAAAAAAGGAAAACTAAATACCCACCCGATCACTGGATGTTTGAAACCAAGCTTCCTTGTGGCTTCCTCTATTTCTTTTTCTAACCAAGGTTGTGGACGGATCAAGTATTTCACAAACTGCGAGACCCACCACACTGCAGGATCCCCATGCACACGAATTAGCCTATCGGCCAGGTCTTCGGGGACAGCCAGCGGTAAATAAGGTGGCCTTGGGTGCAAGCTGTCAACAATGGGAAGTTCCACCACCTGAACATCCTTATCATTAGCCTCACCTGTTTAAAACACATACTATGATCAGTCAAGTCCATCACTTCATTAATGAGCTTTATCATTGTCAAGTAACATCCCAAACACATCAGCTAAACTGTATTTGCAACTTTAAAATGACCACCTAACTCCTGCTCTACTTTTCAAAACGGCATTAAGAATAAAAGTTTAGACTACATTTCTGTACAAATGGTACCTAACAATCCACTCCAGTGGAACAAAGTGGAAGATACTCAAATTCTTAGCAGTTGGTCATTTACAAGACATAAGAAGCGTTCCTTGCTCATACCTTTTTAAAAGCACCTACACCATGACTGTGAGCTAAGGCTTACTGGGACAGACTTGATATCCAAAATGCTTAAAATTCAGCTACTTGTTTAAGAAATAAACAAAGAAATATTTTAAGGCATAAGAAACTGTTTAAATCTTAACTCTATAGCCCTGCTGCTCTTCTGAATACATTTTATGGCAGGTAAAGCTCCACATTTCAGACATCCATCATAACCACTGGATTAGCCACTCTACTGAGAGGAGAGAAGACAGAGAGAGGTAATTCCTGTCTTCAAGAAGTTAAACTGTAAGGATCATCAGCAAATTAAATAGATAAAGAAGAAAGTACCAAGCACTATACAAGCATGTGATCCACGTACAGGTGAAAATTTGCTGCCTTTCAAGTACTAACAGAAGGGGAAGACCTTTTAGATGTGACTTCCATTCAAGGCTCAACTGCCACTAAGCATCTTTAAAGAGTTTTGACAAATTACAGAAACACAAGTGTCACCATAATTGACAACTCCAAGCTATTTTCATATACTGCAATAGGTTCTAACACAACACAAATCACTAAATTTCTGAAACATTGAACGTTTTAGGTAAGGTTTTTAGTGTGCTCATTTCCTCCTCCTTGGCAGGGTTTACCAGCAAAGACAGCTAGTGCTGTTCAGCGCTCACTAGCAAGGAAAGAAAACAGTTTAAAACATAGGCAAATCAAACTCGTGTAATTGCTGCTGACCAAGTAAACCCAATGGCTGAGAAAAGCAATTTAGTGGAAGGATAACAAGTCTTACTTTAATAACAGTTAGAAATCCTCCAAACAGCTTTTGGACACACTAAAAATAATTCCAGTGTATTTGTGACAAAGCCATTGACGTATGACAGCTGCGTAAATCACACTGCCAGAGTGATCCATTAACACCAATGAGTCCACCAGTGAAACTAGTCAGAATTCAGCACTGAGATGTGGCTCAATAAATAAGGAATGTCTGTTATGACCAGGGATGTTTTCCATTAATTTTAATATATTTGGACAATCTGTCCTCATAGATGTATCTATATATTCACAATTCATCACTGCACTGTGCAACACCACTGGCTGATGGGCTTTTCCATGGTCTTCCAGAAGAACTTCCCATAGAATATGTACTGCAGGTATACATGACACCTTTTCAAAATTCATGAAGCAAATTCATACTTTTACTGCCTATTACATCATCCTTACAGGAAAAGATTTAGTAAAAGTTCATAAAATTACTAAAAATACAGAGCATTTAAGTTTCCTTATAAGAAGATAAATAGCATTTTATCGGTATGTCTTTGGAAAACTGCAGTAAGAAAAGCAGCCTGAAGCCAGAGCACTGCCAGATCTGGTGCAGGTGTCCTCAAAGGTCTAGACAAGAAACATTCAGTCTGGTGATGGTCTGAAAGAACACTGGAGGTTCTCTCTTTTCTACCCTTTTCCCCCAGCTAAGAGAAGGGCAAGAATCAGGGAAATCTGCTGCAGCTCTTTGAGGAAAAAAAGCAGAGATGCTGAGGTGCATATAAAAAGGTGTATTTTTATTAAGTACGGAGTCCCTGACAAGTTTTTAAACTTCCTTCTATCACTGAAAAATAACCCCACATTGTTGTATCAAGACAGCATTTTGGAGTGTCCTGCTATTGATAAAGCTGACCGAGGAACCTGACCCACTCTCTGTCACTGACCCTGAAACACACCCAATACACTTCTCCATACCATTCAAAGAGAAGGATGTGCTGCTGAAAATCTCCACCGATGGTCTCAAGGCTTTGAGGAAAAGAAGACCGGCCATCTAACTAGGAAAGCTCTCAGCATACAGTAACTTTGACTAAAATATACAAAATCCACAAGAATATTAAAGAAGATTGTGGAAAAAACCCAACATAGTTCAGCTTTTGACTGTACGTGATAACGTTGTTTGACTAGTAATGAAGTTGCAAGACTTGCTGTGAATCAAAATCAGAAAGAAACAAAACCTATTTCATTAAAGCAAAGCAAACAATATGGTTGTGTAAAATTAACTCTTGGGTCAAGTGTGAATGAGTGCACTTTGAGATATGGAAAATCATTTTCCTCCCAGGTCAAGTGTTAATGAGTGCACTTGGAGATACAAAACACTACTTTTTGATAAGAAACTGAAAATACCATATGGTTATTTCACAGAAGAAGAGTTCTTTATTTTGTAGAACAACACGAGGAGACCAAAAAACTATTGGAACTGTTACTTGACAGTATGGGTAACAAATGGAAAGTCATAAAATCCATTAAATATGGACTAAAGAATGTGGTGTTTATTGTAATTAGAAAATTTTATATGGTTACAGAAGCCCCTCATGCTTCAGGACTTTTGCCAGTTACTGACAAAATAGTTTAGATACACACAGTGTTAAGATAATGCACTGTTTATTTCTAAAAAAAAAAAAACATAATTAAAAATCAAACTATCAGTATGGTCTTCGCTGTTCTCAACAGTGTCCTGTTTTGCTACTGGTTTACATAAAACCGGAAGTGGGCAAGGTGCACAAAAGCATGTAATCCACACATACAAGCTTTGGATAGGGCACTGCCATCTGACATTGCTGCTCAAAACATCTGCACAACCAAATATGCAGAGGGGAACTACTCTAGGAACATTTTGGACAACTTCCTAGATTTTATTACCTTTATTTCTGAACCATGACCAAAAAAAAGCAGCTTCTTATTAGTTTTCATTCACTTTACAAAAAGTATGAGATGCCCATGTGCAAACAGGAACACTTATGGCAAATGTTTGCTTTCATCCTGGACAAACTCAGTGGAATAATCCTTCAGTAACCTGTGGGAGTAAACAGCTCTGCAACAAATAAGCAAGCAACAGCTTTCTTATCCTACTGACCTCTTTTTTTTGTTCCCCAGGCTTGACTGGAAGGTTCTAACAGACAATTTTGTACTACTTTCAACAGATACAGTTTAAAATACTGTCACAGGAATTTTGGGTAGCAGTATATAGGGTTAGCTTACTCAGAAATAAGCTGCAATCACAATCAGTAACACAGTAGCTAACCAGAACTCACTCAGACTGATGGGCAAGCACAGACCACACAAAAACATCAAGTCAGAGTTTTGACTGATAGGAATTGTTGGGTTAAAAATAAAGAAGAATGTTTTTTCTCCACACATCTCTTCAGTTTTCAGCTAGGTGTTTTCTGAATTCTAAAATATTTTCATTCTTCCACTTCCAGCTGTATTTAGTGAAATAATGGATAAGCCATAAAAGGTAATAACCCCTTATATTTACTTCCACGTTGGTAATTCAAATTACAATACTATCAAGTCCATCAGGTCAAATTCCCTGCTTGGGGTAGGTCCAGCTTTCATGTTTGATCACACAATCACAGAATTATTTAGCTTGGAAGACACCTCTGGAATTATTACAGGTCATTTAAATTTGAGTAGGTTTGTAATAGTCCAAGTGTTGCAACACTAGTACTGCTCACACTTTACCATAATAATGTCCTCTGGAGAAAACTCACAGACTATACAGATATAGTTTTGTACTTAGATGCCAGTTGCACCACCCAGTTCTGATTTGTCACTAGCTTTTGGATATGTCTAATACTAACAGATTGGTAACACTGTTCCAATTTCCAGGAGTCCCAATGACTTGTTTTTTAAACATCAATGTGAGCCATGTGTATTATAAAAGCATAACTTTACTTCCCTGCAGTATCCCAATGAGTCTTAATCACTTACATAAGGCTTACACAATTTTTCATATTTGGCATAATTTTACTGGCTACTTCTCAGATTTAATCTTTTTCCTCCTAATTCAAAGCCCATTTGGAAACTCTTACTACTTACATCTTTCATATCAACTTCTATGAAGCCCAACAAATGCTGGTTTGGCTCAGAATGATCTTTGGAATTCATCACTTCATCTCATCTTACTTCATGCCATCTGAACACTGGCTCAGACCTCCCACTGAATGGGCATTTCCATTGGGTGTTTATTACTCTGCATGGCCAAAGTCAGTCGTGTTTCTCAAGTAACAACCAACACTATTACAGTTAATTGAAAACCTGTTTGAGCACTTTAGTCATTCTCCTATGATTTCAAAATTCCACAACTAATTTCAAAGTGTTGTTTCAAGAAGCTGTTCTTAGAAGCATGCCAAGGAACACTGTGCTATGGACATTCCTGTCATGTAAATGCATTAATTAGTCTGTGTTGTGAGCAACACAACTGAATAGACTCAAAAGAAAATGGAAGTTTCAGCACTTTGCTTTTCTGCAATAGAAACTTATTTAAGCTGATACCAACGTGCATAGACCAGGTACAGCTCTACTGAACTAAGCTCTCCAACCTGAACAACCCACTACCCATTTGGAATGCTGAGTTCAGAACTGTCCCACCCAAGTGGACACTTCTGAACTCACTCATCACACAAGAGCCTTCGGTGCCAGGAATGCAGTTAGATTAGCACAGGGAATGGGGACAGGCTGCATTCTCAGCAGGCTCCTCACAGTCGTGCCGGCAACTGTTCTTACAACCTGCAAGACAGCAGGTTCATAGTTCATCAGCACCCATGCAAAGCATGGACACTGTGCAAAGTTACAGTGTATGGTGCCGTTTGTCAACTCTCAACTAGCTCAGAAGAAAAGTATGCTTTTATCTGTTCTGTGCTGCAGACTACACCTCTCACAGTTATCTTCTGGGCCTTTTCAAACATAGTCAGAGTCAGTTGGTAGGAACTTTACACCATAGGTAAGCCATTAAAACTTTTAAACAAGGATGTGTAAGTTACCTTACATTGACAAGTGTTTTTTCTAATATTTTGATTTGTACATTTTCAGCAGAAAGTTTTTGAACTTGGTTGCTGATTACTTTCTCACTGGTGTTCCACTATTCACTTTTTTTATTCTTTCACTTTATCTAACCTTGTAAGGCAGGCAAGTATTGAATAAATTTGGTGCAACTCAGATTTGTAAGAAACCGAAAATACAGTTGGCTTCCTTTCCAGGTTCCATGCTATATGGTCAGTACTGTCCCATTTATATCCCAAGAAGCTGATCCTTGACAGCTTCAGATAAGAATAAACCAAAACATTTTCAAACATTCCAACACATCTTTTAATAAATTCTTCTCAGCCCAGCACACCCAGGGCTTTTTCCCTGCATCCTCCCTTCTTTCTTGCTCAACTCTTGCAACTACCCTCAGGTACTCCCATGTCTCCTACTGCTGTCTCCACTGTCTGCCTGTTGGAAGTGACACCTGTGATCAGTTACTGCTTCTCACTTGCTGCTCTGCCTGAACCTTGACTTCAGCAGCTGTATACATCTATCAGGCCTATTTTGAGGACTTTGGAGACTTTAGCAAGACCTACACTCTTCTGGTCAAATTTGGCCAAAATTCATCCAATATTCAAAACTTGTACTAAGTTAGGATTAAAAAGAAAGGAGCAGGCAGAAAAGTACAGTGTGATGGCAAAACTTTTGCTCTCACGAGAAACTTGGCCAAGTCAAAAGTACTATTTTACCAGCTTCCACCCAAAAAAATCAGGACTTGGATGGTAGTCTTATCTCTAGGTTCCACTGACTTCCAATACTGTTGATTTTCCCTGGTTCTCTACATATCAAAACTACAACATAAAGATAAACAGTGCTCTTACTGTCCGAATGCAAAACGAGATTCCAGTGAATGTTCTCCTCCCTCCTGGGCCTAGTGAAAGCATGAACTGAATGTATCAACTTCTGCATATGCAATAGCTACGTCTCTGACAAAACTAAAGCAACAGCATCTACTGATGCCTTCAGGGCTTCCATCCCCGTTTTAGTGAGCCTAGGTGAGCTGAATTGTAAAGACCTCCATTTCTGTTTCAGTTCTCATGGCTTATTAGAGGCTTTTTACAGCAACTGTCACATCACTTTGAGAGAACATTAAAAAGTAAAGATTTTTCCTTTCCTCAGTTGTTTAGACATCAGCATGCCAGCTGGGAAGTTTACAGATGGAGTGTGCGGCTGCACAAATTGACTTAATCTAACAGTCAGCAAAGGCATTTTCAGCAGACTGTCAAACTAAGTAGAAATCAAGAAGCTTACTAGTAATTTATTTTTCCTTTTATCTCTCTGTACTCAAACTGCTTTGGAACAATGCTCTATTCCATATAAATGGCCTATATGAAAGGGGTACCTGCCTGTGAAGAGATCCAGCTCCCTGACTAGCAGGAAATACCACAAAATGTATTTGCAAAGGCAAATTTACTTCTATAAATGCAATGGGTTTTTCCATGTTAGCCAGATTTAGCCATTCATGAAAAGCAGAGCTGATGATTTAAAAGATCTTACATAAGGATAGTTGAGATAATTTAGGAAAACATACAGGAAAAAAACTTTACAGTAATACTGAAGAAAAACTAATTTTTTTAATTTGATTTGAAGTAACTTCACTGAAGCTTAGTCTGTACATCAGCCTAATGTTAATTACTATATACCTGAAAATACTTCCAAATACTAGTTTTAAACATTAGGTTCTCTTTTCTGGAACAGAACATGAACAGCTTACTTTTAAAATAACCTTTCAACAGTTGCAGGAACTGATCCACAGGGACTGGTCTCTGACTTGCATATGCTAACTGGACACAGGACACGCATATAAGCCTGTAACAAGCTTGTATAAGCATATGGAAAACAAGACAGTCTCAAGGTATTTGAGGAGACTAAAACTTCCCAACAGGCCACAAGAATGGAGCTAAATATTTAGAGATGGCTGTCCAGGTGTCAAGCGTAGAAGGGTTCCCATTTTAGAGAAAATATCTGCTGTCTTTTTGAGTTAGCTGTTTTTAACTTGAGCTCCCAATCTCATCTGAAAGACTCTTCTTTCAATGAATTAGTAAAAACACCCTCGTATGCAAGTCCAGATAGAACACAACCCTAAGGTGCATGTAGACAAAAAGATGTTTTAGTTGGCTATAAATAAAACAGCTGTGCTGTTGGAAATTCATAGAGTACCTGGTTGGAAGGGACCTCAAGGATCAATTTCAAAGCAAATTCAAGGCATGCCCCATCCTAACAGTGCATCCCAAAGAAAGAGGGAAACAGGGAGACATTCCACTTCATACATTCTACTAACATAAGAAGGGGAAAAACAAGAGGATAACCCTGCAGTCATTGAAAACAATTTTCTGGTCTTCAGTCACAGAGAGTGACACTCCCCTGTCACTCCCCCCATCTGTCCTTCCTAAAGAGCCTGTATGCTCCCATTCCAATACCCCAGCCATAGGAGCACCACATCTCTGTGATGCTAGTAAGATCACAGCCCTTCAGGCATGCACATGCCGCTAGCTCTTTTGAATTCCCCATTCTACCTGAAAGGTAGACTTTTGGTCTCCTTAAAATATCACCTTGAATCATCTGATGGAGTGGCTGGTATTCATTTGTGGAGCTCTTCAATTGCTCTCCTGATGACCTGAGAGCCTCCCTGTTTACCACATTTCCCACTCTGCTCAATGCCCTTGCCTTGAAGCTGATCACCCCAGCAATGTGCACCTGCAGCCCAGAAAGCCAACTCTATTCTGACTGCAAATCAGCTAAGCCACCAGTTTCTTTAGTAGTGCCACTTAAACAGGCACTCAGGTACTGATGCCAAAACACCAAACAGCAAATATTCACCACATTCTTAAGTGTAAGCACAAGATTGTAAGCAAACACATTACTGCGGTACACTGACCACTGCATGTGCTTTCACACTTCCTAAATAGCCAATACACAGTCAGATATCACCACTGAACATATAACTGTGGCTTGTTCTTACCTATTACCTGCTCTTATCAACATGGATTTGTACCTGCTGTTGCATTTCACAGTCACTTAATATACTGCAGCCGCCTCCCGTAACCATTCACAAAGAATCTTCCCTTTCACTAAACCAAACACCTCATTATCACCAGAAATCTTGCCAGCTCACATTCTATCTCCTTGCCAGATGACACATGAATATGCTGAAGTGTAAAGTTCACATTTGCTCTCTGCTGGTGACTTACACCCCTAATGAATATTAATCACTATCTTCTAGCCTTTTCCTCTGAAGTTCCCTTTAACCCAATTTCAGACACATCAGGAGCTTCTCTTCCGTCTCATGGTAGTTTACATCTGAGGAAATCTTCCAAAGCACTTTATTGAAGTGCAAAATATTAAATCAACTCAACTCTTCCATGCCTACATATTTTTTGTTTTTCAAATAAATCTACTCCATTTATGAGACATTAAAAACTCTGATTTACTCTTCTCCACTACAACATTTTTCTGTGTATTCCCTAAGCTGATTCATTGTTTCTCTTGTCTGTTTGTACAATACAGAATCTGTGATGTGCTAGAACCCTTTTTGAAAACTAGTATTCCTCCACCAACCCTCCACTGCTCTGCAGAACACAATTATAAACAAAGAATTATAAAATAATAGCAATTGTAAACAAATTATTTTGTTGTTAAATACTTTCAATGGCACTAGTTTGAAGAAGAGAATCCATGGTGTCCCCTGCGAAGAAAGAATCAGGAACAAGAGCATCTGTAATGAGTATGGATAAGTATTTTTACATTTCATACTACAGTCTTGTCTCCTTCCAGAGCTCTTTTCATCCCTTGATCATCTGCTGGCCCTCCAGACTTTCTGGCAGGCTTCCTTTTTCTGATGTGTTTGAAAAAGGATTTATGATCGTGGTTTTTTGCCTTTAGCAAGCTTCTCCACAATCTTTTCTGGCCTTCCTTGTTTTCAGATGTAACAAGCTAGTAGAAATTGTATTTTTTCCTAGTTCTCTCATTTGTATGAATTTTTTGGAGGTTTCATAGGATTTTTTTTTAAATGCCTTTTAACAACATCAAGTAACTTCATCATATTTACCTTTTAAAAACAAAGTTTTTTGACAGGGTGATATGAGTTTGGTTCCTGGGTTTTCTTATGTAATCTCCATACTGCTCATAAGCATTTAATCCCTGTTTACAGGCAGAGTCTGATCTATTTTTCAGCCACTTTCATTTTTTAAAAAGGAAACACTGTAGGGGGTTGTGTGGATTCACTGTATTTACTGTCATTTATTTGCAAATTCAAGCAGACCTGGCTGTATCTTTGCTGCATGACATCACCTGCTCTCCTCACATATTTCTGTGAGTACTGAAATATCCCTTAAGTTTCTGATATGCTGTTTGGCCTATAACACCCATTTCAAATAAGGAATACCAGCTTCCCATTTGATTTGCAGACTTCTGTTTCTTCTTCTAATCATCCTAGCAGAAAATGTTGCTCCTCAAGACAACGAAAACTGCAAGCTGAAGACAAGCCTATGATATCCTTGAAAATTTCAGTGATGTTTCTCTCCCCTAGAAGACAGGACTCGGAGTCCTGTGAAATACAGTATTACACATTTAACATATATATAACCTTACAAGTGATACATAGCACCCTACATCTAGAAATTCCTTCCCCCCACTCTTTTTCCTCAGACAGGCTACACTTGATGTACATGAATTTGCTTTCTAAAATAATTTTTTTTTTCCTTAGGCGTGTGGGTGGTCACTTCAGATTTGTTTTCCTCTAATTCACTTATCTGGTTCCTCCTATTTAGTCTTCCTGCCTAACTAAGTTTCCACTGTCACTACAAAATGTTGAAGAGTGATATGCAACAGAGAAATACACGATGTACAAAGAAATTTGTATACAAAAACGTCTGAACAGGTTCCCAGAAGAATATGCCAGCTATTGACAAGATACTGTATGCAAATCCATGAAAAAAAAATAAATCAAGACTGAAATAGCTACAACCTGCATATATTAGACTAATTTATCTTTTTTAAGGTAACAATAGCTGGTTTTCAAGTCCAACAGTGGGGAAAAAGAAAACTGACATGCTAATCAGAATGCAGACTTAATTAAATACAAACTTTAAGGTGGGTTGCAAGACACTGCACTATCTAACCTCCAAACCACAAGTCCTTCTGAAGTGTTCTTTGTAATTCTCAGGTCTCTGAACAGAACAATGCTGTTATTTTGCAAAATCTGCTCCTGTATTTCCCTATTTGATCCTATTTCCCACCAACTGTCCAGGGATTTCCATCCTTCTGCTATGCCTGCAGTGAATGCTAGGCTACTGAACAGCAGGACAGGATTGTTACTATGAATAACTTTGCTGCATACTACACTTAAAAATTAAGCCAAGAGTTAAATGTCTTCACGTGGATTTCACTAGATAACAGAAGTTCTTGCCATATGCGCTGGTTTGAGGCTATTNTCCCAAACCATCACACCATACTAGTATCTCCTGCTGTATCCATCTTACTGGTTCCAATTCTGACTGCAAGATTTTACAATCTGTAATACTATATCCCCGGAAAGTACCTGTCACAAGATGACTGATAAGAGCTGCTGTAACAGAAACAGTTATCACAGATTCCTTTTTTCCATTTTCAGACAATGGCCTGTATTATGTAAGGGCAGCTATTCACAATAATATATTGTTAAAATTAAACACTCTTTCTGATTTTGAACAGCCATATTTTTGTAACTAGCAAGGAACTGTAACAAAAATTGCTAAGTACTTTAAATAAGTAAGGTAACTTTGAGGCTACAATTTAACTTATTCTAGGGCTAAAGGAAGCCTGGGCTCTTCTTTTTTGCTGCAAAAGGCAAGCAACCTATGTAAATATGCCCTTCCTATAAATGGACAAAAAGAAAAAAAACAGGAAAATACCTAAACATTTTCTTTTATTACACATGGGTGTTGGAACTGAATTTAGTTACATTCCTGACTATCTTCTAAATACAACTCTCTAGAGTATTTTGAAGATTTTTTTTTTTTAAACATATGTAAGAAGTAATTTTCTCAGCAACTATCTTCTATTTAATAAGAATCAGTTCACAGCAGGAAAAAAAACCCTACTAACTCTTCTATCCAGGTTTCAAACCAGGATCACAAATCACATTTAAGTGACTTGTAAAGCTACAGCAAAGCAGGCTGTTCAGTTTCTGGGATTCAGAAAGCATCAGCTTGTATTTTATATACACAACATGCATTTCAGCAAAAGCAGCACTATTTAGTGTTGCACTTAGGTGGGACTTGCATGGGAAAGTGTTGCACACTTAATTCTTATCATCAGAAGTATCAAAACTAAAAAAAGACACGGAGCACTCTGACCTGGTTTGCTGATTAGAAGATTATCATAAACATAAGTCATTAATAAAAAAAGCCAAACAAACCAATTTCTTCTACTTATGTCTCATGACACCAAACTCCTACCAGGGAGGAATGAAATTGCCTTTGAAATATACTGAAATATTTGCCTCAGCCCTGTGTGATTTTGAATTCACAGCTATCAGTTCCATTTTTATTTCTGATTATTATACTCAGACTATTTCTGACTCAAAGACTTCTAATCAGAAGAGGATTTCAAGATGTTCCAAAGCACCGTAACTGTAAAGTCAATTTTTCAACCATTAGAAATTATCTTTTTTCCAGAATTTAGAACCATCTCTTACTCCTGATAGATCTGCAATGACATTACATATAATAAAGTAGGCTCACTAAGACAAATCAACACCTCTCCCTCTGTCCCACCTCTCTCTATAAAGTGTTTTCCTTCACTGTAAGATCAGCTAGTTAAATGAATTTGACTTCCATTTGTCTCCAAGACTTGGCTGCTTTTATTCCGCTCAGTTCTGTTACTAAAGTTAAGTGCTGATGCAGTATTTGAAAGTGAAAAGGATTGCCATCTGCTCAAAGACAACATCTAACTCTGTAGCTATACCTCATGTTTCTTTCTATGGAATGACTCACCTTGCTTACAGTTTAAAAAAACATGTGAACTTATTGTTCCTTTTGTTTTTCTGCTGTTGCAGCCTCCTGAGTAGCAGCTGGTACAGGATTGTTTAAAATAAATTACTCTACTGATGCCTGCCCAAGGCACAGCTAACTGCACTGCTGATGCTTCACCCAGCCTCCCTCATCTCTGCCTCTTCACTGTCTACCAGTTGACAGTGCAGCTGGGTCACTGAGTCACAGTAACCTTCTTTGATCTCATACTGTAAAGCAGATTTCTCTGACCACCTGGGGAGAATCCCTTCCTATTTATCAACATCCATTCTAAAGGCCAGGTAACAAAAGTACAGTGTGTACTGGAGCCCAGCCATAGCTCTGCAAAGGGAAAACAACTTCTTGCTACCGTTCCATAACCCTCTGCTTAGACACAAACCAGGACAGCACTTTGCCACTGCACTCTTCTGAAAACTCAGACTGACCTCACTACAGCTCTAAGGTCCTTCTAAGAGTTACTGCTTTCTAAATATTTGTACATGTCTACATATAGAAACATCTTCAGCTAGAGCATCTTACAGAGAAACCTCAGAGCAGAAAATCTACACTGTGTCAGTAGCCTGAAGAATTGACATAGAGGGAAAATCCAAGGCAGACTTGTTCTTCTGCTCTCTTCTGTTAAACTGCCACTCCCCTGTATGCCTTGCAGTAAATCTGCTTGAACAGTTATTATGTAAATAAGGAAAGTCACTGTATATAAAGATATTAAGAATTATAAACAGAGCTGTTTTTTCTTCAAGATTTTAACAAGAAGAGTGAGATAAGGGAGTAAACTGTAACTCACACAATTGCAAGTTATGCCAGTTAAAGTGTTTTTTAGGGTAATAATAAACGTTCCTCTGATTTACACAGAGGAATTACTGTCAAGGAACATCTAGTTCACAGAATGTAACTTTTTTATTTATTGCTATTAATTCTGCAGAACTTGTACATTTAGTCCTTTTGATTACAGTTGCCTGATTGGCTTTAATCAATTAAAAATTCATCCCATGTACCCACTGTATCCTCTTTATTGAATTATACATATAAACGTATTAGTTAATTCATATTTATGATTATAGTTCAATGAACAGTTAAAAACTGGCACTACCATCAAATGAAGAGCTCTCTGCCATTTTTTTCCCCTCTGAGTATCCCTGCCTTGAAAACATTCATTTGTCAAACCACAGCTGAAGGCAACAAAGTCAGTATTTAAAGGTAACTGCAGGAAACTGCATTCCAAGTTTCCTTTTTCAAGTCCTCTTTCATCTTACTCATTTGCAGGCCTTACGGAAGGAGAAAATGCTGTTACTTACGACAGGCAGAGGGCTTCACCTCCACATCCTTCCCTTCACCACCACGTAATGTAGGTAGGATTTCTAACCATATATTCATCTGTCCTTTCTTTTTATCTGTTTTCTTTTCCCTTTTATTATATAGGGGTTCCTTTGTTTACCTCATTCATCTAATGTATTAAAATTTCTCCTTCAATGGGGAATGCCACCAGGACATGATAAACCAAGAGGTAAAAAATGGTAGCAAGAGGCCTACCCTGGTTTAGCTGTTGCCACAGTAAGATAATGACCTGGTAATGAGTAATATTAATGCTCAATGTAACTAACTTTTAAAAAGAAAACTGGTCAGAAAATTAATGATAAATACGTCTTCACAGGTTTTCTGGCTTTTGGCTCTTATTACTAGGAAGTCATACATCCTTCTTGTAACACAGTTCCTGCCTGAATTATTCATAACGGTTTGGCCAGAGATACCAAGGAAGTACAAACCACAAGTTAGGTGACAAATGCAGGCAGAGTGCAATTTTGAGAATAAAAAGAACATGAAAACAGCCATCTCTTATTAAGATCTTGTGTTCTTTAGGATGACATTATGGAAGTGAGTTAAACAATGGAAAAGCAAAGACTATGCCACAGCGTAAAATAACCGCCATAGATGTTTAAATCTTTTAACATATTCAGGTAGAAAACCTGATTTGCAGAACACTCTGTGAGTCAGAACAACTCCTGCCTCAGACAATGAGGGATGAGATGACCCCAACTCTCTGCACAGCTCAGAATGTGCCTTACTTGCCTTTTACTATCAGACTAACCTCATCTTACATATTAAAGTTCACCCTACTTCCCAAATTCCAAACACATGCTCATTTCATCTGACCCAGACAAGTTTAGCTTGCTGTTTGGGAGGGGGTTTGAATTTCTGTATTATTTCTAATTTGTACATAATTGTATATATACAAGTATTTATGCTTGTAAATTTTGCAGTGCTGTAAATATAGCTTCATTTTAACTTCCAAGTTAGCCTGATGATTCCAAGTGTGTGTGTGAACTCCCAAACCACCACATCCTTATTTTGGTGCCCAACATGGGGCTTAATTTGATTTATTTCTAATTAGGTTTGGAAGCTGAGATGAAGCTGTTATAAGTTATCAGGGCCTTGATTTATCCTGCTTTGTTACAGTTTGTTTACCATTGAATAACAGCCCAGATCACTGCCTTGACTGTACATATAATATGGAGAAAAGTGGAATCAAGATTGGTGAATTTTGGTGACTGTTCTTGGGACTGGATTGGTTTTAATGTTACCAACTCCACTTTTACTAAGTCAGCTAATGCTACAGCTTCCTCCAGTCTTACGAGGATTATATTACCTGTGAGTCGCCTTCCAGAGCCCTGTAGTGAGTTCTATGCATGTAGCCTTTCATGTGTAATTTTAGTTCTAGGACTAACTGGAGCTCCGTGCATGGAAAATTTGCATCTCTCTGCTTTAAGAAAGAAACTGGTTAAGGATAGAAAACAGCACACGGTACATGCAAACAACTTCTGAAAGAGAGATCAGACCAGAGATTCAGGGTCACAAAAGAGGTCAAAATAGCTCTCAGAATCTCATGGTGGGGAACAAGGGGAATTTGGCTCCCACAGATTCTGTGAAAGCTGCCAAAGCTTCAGTTATTGACAAAAGCATGGCAGACAGCCAAAAAGCTTCTTTCTATTCAAGCCACTCACGCTTCTGCGGTTTCTAATTCTGATCCTAGTTCGAATCCCGAGTCAACAGCACAGACCACCAATAATTCAGACCCTTTGGAAGGGACCTCCAAGGCTTTTTTAGTGTCAGCAAAGGCACAAGGAAAAACTAAAATTTAGTTAAGGGGTAATTTGCAAGAGGATTTAGGAGAAAGCACATCTGGCACATAAGAAGAGGAGGAAGAGAAATACAGTATTAGGGATATTGCTAAAATATTGAAGACCAAATATAGTGATGATGGTGATAGTAAAAGTTGTGTGAAGGCAGATGTCAAGGAGGATGGCTCTGAAGAGTGTAAGAATGTTAAGAGACTTCTACTTCTAGGCCAAGCACCAGCAGAAGTTCCACAGTTCCAATGAGCCCCTGAGAGAGGTCAGGGAAATCAGAAAGAAATATTCAAGGGAATCAGGAGAGCAAATCCTAAGCTGTCTAGGGAGATGCTGTGCTATAGGTGCAAATGTCGTATAGGGAGGAGACAAGCCTGCAAAGCAGATAGGGCCACTTACAAAAGAGAGTGGAATTGACAAATACATAGCAAGCCCTCTCGGTAGGGTTACCATGTGGACATGCCTCCTGTTGGCTGTAATGAGATATCCTTCCTGAGATGGCTTGCCATGGGCACTTAGGAAGTGGACCACAATTGAGCAGGGAATGAAGCTTCTTAAGGAGTTTGCTGTGAAGGAAGTACTTTATGGAGATCATGGTAAACATAATCCTGATGACATTCATGTTGGAACAGGTCTTATAAAAGCAGCTTATTAAACTTGCTCCTCCATCTTATGCTAACATCTTGACTAGCAGATTTATAGCAAAGAATAACAACGGAAGGCTTCCTACTGTAGGTGAATTCACAGACCAAATGAGGCAGATAGAGGATAATTTGTCACGCTCTACCATAGTGTCTGCCATAAAAATTGGGTACAGAGCTAAAAGATACCATGAAAGAACTGAAGAAGAAAATTAAAACCTCCATATCCAATTTGGCAAAGGATAACATTCCTTCACCTTCTGAATGGGTAAATGTTTATGCCATCAGAAACAGAGGTTCACCTCCTGGAAGGCAATTTTGGCCAAGGAGAAAAATTCCACCTAGATATCAGCAATCACGTAGGTCACTCTGGATAATCCTATGTGACCAATTTGGTAAGAACATGCACAAGTGGGATGGTCAACCTACTTCAGTTCTTTTGAAGAGAGTCAGGGAACTGCAGAGTGGCAGAAACAGAGGCAACAATGCCAGAAAAGTAGCTGTCACTTCAACTTCCCAGAGCAATTGCAATTATTCTAATAATTGCAATTTCTCTCACCATAACACTAATCATGCCATGTTCAGCATTAGGGGTGCCCTGCCTCCAGCCAGGAGGAGGAAAGGGATAGCGGAGAAAACCAAATCTATTGGAATGCATTCATTAGGTGGCCTGGCAGTTCAAAAGTTCAGAAATACAGGGCTTTAGTTGATTCAGGTGCTCAGGGTACTATTGCCATTGAATTGCAAAGGGACAGAGCCTATTACTCTTTCTGAAATCACCGGAGGATCTCAAGAGTTAATTACTGTTCTGGTTTGAAGCTAAATGTAATATTTTTATGAAAAGAGTTAGATTATAGGCTGTGAAAAGGAAATCAATGGTGATGTCTACTTCACTCATAGGCTTGCTGAGACATAAAAACAAGGACAGAGATATAGATAAGACAGAGAATCTCACTCTGTGGGAGCCTTGTCTTTTCCTCTCTGCTCAGTGACCTAACTAACCACTCTGCTTCTAACCCCCTTGCCAATCCTCCCAACTCACCTTGCACATAAGCCAAACCCTGGGGTAAGGTAGAAGGGTGGAAAGAAGGTGGAAGGGTGGTTGGAAGTCCCTCCTAGGGACTCTGATTTCTGGGAGGGGTGTTGTGTTTCCGTATTACCTTTAACTTTTATATTTCTTTAAATATTCATGTATATTGTGTATGTATCTGCTTGTAAATTGTGCTAAGCTGTAAATATAGCTTCATTCCTTAGCTTCCAGACTGCGGAGTCTAGTCTGGGTGCTTTTTCATAGTGTGGGGGGGCAGGGAACTTCCAAACCATCACAACTACATTGCAGGCTGAAATTCAACTGGTAAAGGAGGGGAAGAAACATACTATTGTAACTGGTCCTGATGTGCCTTGCATTCTGGGAATTGACTTCTTGAGAAAAGGTTGTTTCAAAGATGCCAAAGTTCGTAAGTGGGCTTTTGGAATAGCACCTGTAGAAATTGAGAATGGTAAACTAAAGTTGACTATTAGACCTGAACTTTCAGATGAATCTGCACTTGTGGAATATCATGGCATAGAGGATCTGAAACTGCCAATTGCTTCTCAAACTGTGCATCACAGGCAGTACAGAACTAACCGTGACTCTTTGTTGCCCATTCATCAGCTGATTCGTCAACTGGAAAGTCAGAATGTCACCAGAAAAGCTCATTCACCTTTCAA